>CAOLHI010002060.1:0-296145 GCA_948474755.1 Ctenosaura bakeri
TTTCAGTCCAAGCTCTAAATGAGCTGTTTGAGGCGCTAAACCCTGTCCCCATAACAGATTCAACACTTTGAAGAACTCATTTAAAGCTGGCACTAAAACCCAGAGCTAGTTCAGCACCCCAGTGATAGTAGAGCCACCAGTTGCCACTGTTGCCCATGGATGGTCCCCAAAACTAGGGGCAAAATCCAGTGTTGGAGCAGAAGGAGAGCTTGCAGGCTACTGTTGTTTTGTTTCAATTGTTTTGAAAAAACAATTCGTGATAGTTCCAAGTTCCACTCAGTAGTTCACTCAGTAGTTATTCCAGTTCCCACAGGAATAATAGTAGTGGTAGTCTGTGCCTTCATAGAATCACAAAGGCCCTTTTCGCACCGGCCTTTGCTCGCGCGACAGCCCCGTGAGCCTCGTGGGAGTGGGAGTGTCGCTCCGCACGACGCACTCCCACTTCCGCCCGGCTCACGGGGCTGAAGCGGCGCGAGCGCGGGTTTTTTGATTTTCACATCCAAGCGAAAATCACCCCGCGCTCGAGCAACGCTCGAGGGGGGGAATCCGGCGCGACACCGCCCGCTTCGCGCACGCGGGGGGAAATCCGACGCGAGGTCTCCCGCTTCGCATGGGGGAGGGCGGCTTGCGCGGCAAGCCTCCTTCGGTGCCGCTTCCGCGCTGGTTCCTTCGCCAGCGGAAGGAAGGAGGGGGGAAGCGGCAGCCTCCCGGAGGAGCCTTCTTGCGCTTGCCAGCCTCCCCCGCTTGCGTTAGAAGCCTCAGTGCGAAAAGGGCCAAAATCATATAGTTGGAAGGAGCCTCATGGGCCATCAGGTCTAACCCCTTGCTCAATGCAGGATCACCAGCTAAAGCATCCTCAGCAGGGAGCTGTCCAGTCTCTTTTTGAAGACATCCAAAAAAGGAGACCCCACCATTACTTTAGGCAATTGGTCCCATTATCAAACACTATTAATTGGATCCTTCAAATCATCTGTTGATGTAATAGCAACTCCATGAATTTCATGCGGTTTTCTTAGACAAAGAATACTCAGAGGTGGTTTGTCATTGCCTTTCTTTGAATATTCCTTACAGCACATGGTATTCCCTGGTTGTCTCCCTTCCAGCTACTAACCTGGCGTGATCCTTCTTAGCTTTGGAGATCATGCAGGGTATTTAGACTACATCAGTTGCTTCTGTAGTTACCAGTTTTTCTTAGTCTTAGTCCAACCAGCTGTCTTTGAAGTCATTTTTTTTAAAAAAAAAATGCTTTGCAACTCTTAACTTTAAACATAATCTGAATGCTACAAGATGCTGGTCTGGCATTCAACACACTCTCCTCCCATCCACCTCATTGTTGCTTTAACATCCCAAAAGAGCAAGACAAAGCAACATGAACCAGCTTGCGAACCATGTTATATTCCTCCTCCAGTGTTCAGGAAGCCCACATCTCTGTAACTTTAGAATTTATTAACACATTTATTACACCATAAAGGGAGTTATTCCTCATAAAGGCACAATCATAATATTATTTAAATATATCTTACTTATTAGGGAAAGGAATATGTAACAAGTAATCCATCATTTGTAGTGATCTCCTTCTAAGGTCTGGACAGAGTGGCTTTGAATTCTTGGATCTTTTCTTGACTTAACAGCCTGTTGGATTCCCCACCCCCTATTTTTCAGTACAAAACAATCAGTGAACATCTCCTTCGGCCCCAGAAATTTGCTGTACAGTGTTTAATGTTGCAGTAGCTCTGTCTCCTTTTGCATCTGGCTATCTTCTGTTGTGGACAAAGAAAAATGTTTCTTTCCCCTATTAACAGCTGTCCACTACCCCTGCATTTAGTTTCTTGCCAAGATGTAACCAGTGATAACAAGTAGTCAAGTGACAGAGCAAAAGATGAGTAAGTGAAACAAACATGGGTTCAGGAGGGTATGAGGTGAAGCAGTCAGTAGAATCATTATTCATCAGTTCAACAGTAAAGTCCTTGTTTATGACTCTATCTGGTATTCCTTCAAACTTAAATAAGCAGTTCTTTTTTTTAAGTCAACAGCTTCATAAAGTCCTTTCCAATTTATTAACTCAAATGCAATGAACCTTGACTGCAATGCTGTTCCTCCACACCCACCCCTGCTCACTGCCCTGCTTCCAGATATCTTGAAATGCATGAGTCTGTCATTGGATGTGTGCTTGGACAGGTTGCAGCTGTTCAGTGGTGAGGTACATGTTATTCAAATGGTGTAGTTCCATGTACTGCTTCACATATCTCAAGCAGCGATCGAAAAAAGGGGATGCTTTTGCAGAGAAGTACAATCCCAGCACCTAAATACCCTAAAAGCACCAGATCCTGTCTGATCTTGGAAGCCAAGAAGGGTCACCCTTGGTTATTACTTGGATGGGAGACTATCAATGAATACTAGGTGTTGTAGGCTGTATTTAGGAGGAAGGAACTGGCGAAACCAAGTTTTGAGTATTTCTGGCCTAAGAAAACCCTATGAAATTTATGGGATCACTGCAAGTTGATGGATGACTTGAAGACATATATACACACACACTACAATCTTCAACTATCTCTCAGCCAGCATAGCTGGTAGCCCTTCCCACTGGTTAAAAAATATGGCAAATATATCAATTATAGTAAACTGCAGTGGGGAGGACCAAGATGATCAAAGATGGAAAGGGCAGTGCTCAATTAGTATTGTTTAAAATAGGAGGGGTGAGCCTACACAATCAATAAAACCTAAAGAAATGTACTTGTCTACTTGAAACATTGAGGGGCTTGTCCCCAGATGAAGAAACAACATTCCTCCATGTGCTCCCTGATGCTTCACTATAGCTTATGGTGGCCGAGGCTGATGGCAGTTGCAGTCCAGCTACATCTGGAGAGCCACATATCACTGATGTGGAAGGGAGGTGCTACTGGAGGGAGTGGGACAAAGGGAAGATGTGATATTAATAAGAAAATCAAGATGTTACCTGCATGAATCTATCATAAAGTATATAACATTGGAGGCTATTCCTCTGCTATCTGTACTCATCAGTACATGTAAACTTCAGGATTTGGGCAGTTGGAGGACAGGTCACCTTCCCATAACCTGGAAAAGACTGAGCATGCAACTTAAGAATCTGCTCCCACTTTGTCTGCCTTTCTGGTGCTTTGCACATAGTGAGAATGGTCAGAATGGTTAGGTGGGACTTTTCCTGGTCAAAGCACCATCCAATGAAACAGCTGATCTGACCACCCTCTAGGCTCTGTTTTCATACTTCTCCTAGTTCAATCAAAATGTAGCCTTCCAGATGTACTGGAATTCAGCTCCTGGAAGCCCTGATTCTTGCCCATGCTGGCTGCAGGTTCTGAAAGTTGCAGTTCAAACCGTCTGGAGGGCCAAAGGCTAGGAAACACTGTCATGGCCTACTATGTGTCCTAACAAGGATCAGTGTAGATTTGAGACATGCTTTGTCTCTTTGGAATATTTGCAAATCCATTGAACTACCATTCCTAAACTCCATGGAACCTTTATGTGGATGCGTCCTTGCAGTCTACACATGGCAAATAGCCATGGTTCAAAACTGCACATTTTAGATATGATATACTACTTCCTGTAAGGTTTCTTTTCCCCCTTTCACTTGCTTATTTTCAAACTAAAAATATTAGACAGAAACATACAATGCTATTGCCACCTCTTTCTCTCCCCTCCCCATTTAATTCCCAGCAGAATCAATTAACAGAGACTAATCTCAACAGAGCCCTTGATAATGCAGGCAGATAACTTCAAAAAGAAAACATCTGTAAATATAAGTCTTGCGATTTAGTTAGCAACATTTTAATGCTCCCATCAACAGCTTTCAGATAGCCTCTCTCACAGTGACCAGATTTGGATATAATTATTTGGAAATAGTGCTCTGAGATATGTTGTAGAAAAAAATCTAGCTAAAAATTAAACTTCCATATTTATAATTCACCATGTAATGTGCTACAAAGATCTTCCAAGAATAATACTGGGTATTGCTTCATATTCTAGGAACCAGGCTGCGGAATGGGTGGGACATAATTCTGGAAAATTTCAGGCAGTTGTCAAGATCTGGGAACTACTCTTTAGGTTTGTCATTCTCAGAAATGCTGTGGGAAAATGTTAAAACATGTTGAGCAAAACCTGCCCAATCAAATGTTTGTAAGTCCCATTTCCACCAGCTCATACTGGCTATGTATATACTAAAAGAACACACTTTGTCCAGCCTTCCAAAAGTGACAGGAGGTGGGGCAAACAGCATCAAGGTGTCTTCACAAACATCAAGATTGCCTGCATTGTCCCTTTTACCTGATCTCAGCATTCAAGTGTTGCCTTTGGTTTTTAATTGTGGAGATCGATCTCAGAGAGCAGTGGGACACAGTGCCAAAACTACCAAAGACTGGACAACAGAATATGTACGAGCCTGAAAAACCTTTCATTTGTGGCTATCTTATACCTGTAAGCTGCTTTGCCAAGAAGGCAGCTCCTGCCTTTACTTTCAATATAGCTTTGTCAAAGCAATGTTTTAGGAGAGGGGTGTGGATAGTTGTTCTGGCCCATAAACTGGTGGATACCACCAGTTCCAACATCAATGGGGCAATGAATCAGCTTTAGGGTTTCCTGTGAACTCTGTAAAAGATCTCCAAAGTGCTATAGAACTCTCTCTCCTAAACATGATCAGCACCTTGGATAACTCCTTTAAAGTTCAGATTAAATCCTAGAGCAGATTCACTGCCCCCGTGACATTGGGGCCTGCACTTCCAGGAACTTCATACTTTGAGCAGCAAGTAAACAAGCAAACTCATACACACAGGTTTAGATGACTGTAGGTGCTACCATTCAATTTTCTGTTTTGTTCAACTCATAAGAGAGATCATCAATACCAACCTGAACAATGGTGGGTTGATTTCCCAATATAATCTAAAAAGGGGGGTCAGAATGCATCCACCAAGTTTCTTCCCAGTTCATTTACAGTTTGATTGACTTTTATACATGTCAGTGAAGTACTGTGGTTTGGCTCTTGCTTCTCACTAAAAAGAAAATGAATTTATTTATTTATTATATTTATATGCTGCCTTTCTCCCAGAGTTGGACCCAAGATGGCTTCCAAAAAAGTTAAAAGCATTAATAAAACATTCAAAACAATTTGAAACATTAGAAAAACATATTAAACTACAAAAGCCTACAAAAATTTAAAATCATCATGATAAACTAAAAGCCTACCTGCTTACATATTAAAAGCACACTTAAACAAAAAGGATTTTGCCCGCCAGTGAAAGGAGAGCAGGGAGGGGGTCAGTCTAGCTTTCCATGGAAGGGAATTTGAGAGGGTGGGAGCAACCACTGAGAAGGCTGTCTTTCATGTCTTCACCAAGTGAGCCTGTGATGGTGACAAGACTAAGAGAAAGCCCAGGTGCCTTACATCCAGGTGCTAAGTTGACATTCACTGGATCCATCTCAACTACAACATCCAAATTTGAGTGAATATGAGTGATTTTGTTTGCAAAGTGTCTCTCAAATTCATCACAATAAGCTGTAGAGTAGTCTTTATTTTTGTCTTGTGGGTCAGAATGTAAAAGGCCCCTGATCACCTAAGACAGCTCCACTGGATGGCACAGTGCAGACACAATGGTGGCAGAGAAGTATAATTTTTTCACTGCCACCATTGCCATAGCGTAGGCCTTCTAATGGCCTCTAAGTCCTGTTCAGTCAGACTCGCTCCAAGTCTTCCGTCAACATCACTCTAGTCTCCATCCCATTCATTTCATCACTACCAGCTTCCTAGTAAGCCAGGAAGCTCGCATGGCTCCACTTTGTGGGAGCGGACACTTAGGGGCAATCATGTCCACTGCCCTGGCCATTTTGTTATTCCAGGAGGTCAGCAGGGCTTTCACAAGATCACCTACCAAAGCAACAGAAAACTCCCCAAGAGCCAGCAGAAATCCATCCAGATTCATAAGCCCCTGGGGCAAACCACCTTAATCTGGCCCCACCCCTGCAGAGTTCCAGTGAGTCTAAACCCCACCAGGTAGTGATCAGTCCATCACAATAGAGCTCTGCAAAGTTCTTCCACATCCAGACTACCATCATCCTTTCCAGAACAGAAAACCAGATCCAGAATATGTCCTGCTCCTTGGGTTGCAACAATTATTATTTTGACAGGCCCATAGTTGTCATGGCAGTCATGAAGCCCTGAGCTGCTCCTGACAGAGCAGTCTCCACGTGGATGTTGAGTTCTCCAAAACAACAAGACACGAAACTCCAGCACTGTCACTGAGACCAACCCAGCCAGCTCAGAAAGAGAGACTGTTGAGCAGCAGGGTGGGTGGTAACCAACAGAATCCCTACTCTATCTCAGCCATCTACCTTCAAAAAACACACACTCAGACACCCAGCAGATTGCGGGACAGGGCACCTGGTGAGGGAGATGGAATCCCAATAGACTACTGCAACTCCGGCTCCCCCTTGGGCCTCATCTGCTGCTGTACAGAGAACGCAGGAGGACAAAGTTGGGAGAGGTTTACACACACACACACACACACACGCCTCTTCATCCAGCCAGGTTTCTATAATACAGGTTAGGTTAGTATGTTCATCCAGGTCTAAGTCCAAGATCAGGGATGTTTTTGCATTCACCAACCTGGCAGCAGGATTCTCAGCCTCGGGGTGGGATGAGGGTCTATTGCCAAGGCCATCCAGACAATTTGAAGAGGAAGGGGTAACCAATACTGTGGTTCTTCTTTCTACCACTGTAATAGAATTGTCTGCCCACATCGTGTCTCTCTTTACCCTTCAGTCTTCTAATGGCTGCTCCCTGGGCTACTTCCCCTCCCTCGCTCTCCATGTAACACATTTTTGGCAGCAACTTCATTAAATGTACAGAACAGGCCCAATGCAATTCTCTCTCTCCTAACCAAAGGGACTGGACCTCACCCTCACCCTCACCCTCACCCCACCCCACCCCACCCCACCCTCAAAGCAACTCTCCCAAAGAGGCAATCTCCCATTTGATGTCGCTCCCTTCAAGGCTGCAGGCACCCAATTTGTATCCCCTTACAAAGCAGCGGCGGTAGGGGTAGGCGGTCCTCTAGCTCATTACCTAGAAGCTGGCTGGACCTGGGGCATGATTCTGCCAGGAGTGCAGATGTTTGATGCAGGCAGCAGTCCACCAAGGGGGGTTTATAGCAGGTAGCAAGCAGGCAGGCAGCAAGCAGACTTCCATCCTGGGGTGGTAGGGATGCTGGTGTTCTATATATATGAGAGGGAGAAGAATTCTAGCTGCCCTACCACCCCAGGATAGAAGTCTGCTTGCTGCCTGCCGTGAACCTCCCAGTGGACTGCTGCCTCTCTCTATATATATATGTGTGTGTGTGTGTGTGTGTGTGTGTGTGCGCGCGCATATGTATGTATGTTGCTTTAACAATCTTATTAAATAAATCGAGAACGGGGGGGGTATGGAAAATTGTTCTGCAGGATAAAGAACAGGAGAGATTTACTGGTGACATTGCCATTCCAGCCAATTAGCACCATCCGTAGTCAGACTAGGCTGCAAACCTACCAAAGGTTTTCTTTCAGAAGTAAACTCCTGAGGTCTTTGTGTACCTTTGTGTCAAAGATAGTACAGCTGCTTCTGAATTGGCTATTCTCAAATAGTTACCTTGAGCTTTTCTCTGAGACAGTTTAGGAAGATACAGGCCCAATTGCCTTTCACCGTGGCTCTTGCTGTCTACTAGCTCATCCACTCATCCACTGCACTACCTAAACAGTGCTTAAATTTTCAGCGAGAGCCAGTGTAATGCAATAGTTTAAGTGCTGGACTTGGAGACCAGGGTTGAATTCCTCAATTAGCTGTGATAACCCACAAGGTGACCTTGGGCAAGTCACACTCTCTCAGTCTAAGAGGAATGCAGTGACAAGCCTCCTGTGAATTCATTTTGCCTGGAAAACTCTAGGAAAGGGACATCATAAGTCAGAGTTGACTTGAAGGTACATAACAACAATGAAACATTTCTGGAATTTGCATCTTGAACATCTTTTTTGCTACCTTTATTCCCAGGCGACACCAGCTTGCCAAAAAAAAAAAAAGTTTCCCTTTTTAGTTTGTTTCCTTCGAATTCTAATTTTACTCTGCCCAGCAAACAAAGAGGGAACAAATGAACAAGTGAAAACACCCTGTAAGAAGATTATACAGCATCAAGGAATCCTATTTATAGTCTGTTTCCTTCAAGGAGACTTACCTATTATCAAGTCTGGAAAGATATGTTCACAGACTTGGCAGATGGCAGGGAAACAGCTTCAGTGAATTTAATGCCATTTCCCATCTCTGAGGGAAGGTACAAAGAAAGGCAGATGACTTAATACTGGTTAAGCTTAATGGGAGGCAGGGGTGGTGGGGGGATAGCAAAAGACATTGATTCATCCATAATTACACAGACTGGCTTATTCTGGCCAGTTGCCTTAGGCATGGTGAGCTCAGTTTGCCAGGCTAAGAACAATGTCACATTCAATATCCTTTACTGTTTTTTTAAAAATCATGAATGGGCTGGGTGCCTGGATATACCACAGGGACGAAATAATTTAAAGAACTGTTCAGCAGCAAATTATGTTTGAAATAAGACATGGAAGGAATATGAAAAGTGACTGAGTGATTATTTAAAAAAGAAAGGAAAACACGCACACATCTAACAATGAACTGGAGCTTGGAGAAGATTTTTTTTTTTTTTAAGTACAGTTCTCAGAACCACCACCACCACCCGAACAGGCTAGGGAATTCTAGGAATTATAGTCTAAAAAAATAATAATTCCCCAAGCTCTGGAACCCTCTTATGATTCTACATCACCTCCCACCCCTGTTCTCTTAACATTCAGAAGTAGCATCTTCTGTGTGTGTAATCCCGCACCCACTTTCCTAAATGTACATCCCCACTGAGGTGTGTTCATGTGTAAACATGCACAGAATTGGAAATTGGAAATTTTCTTTAGTATTAGAGTTTACTGCAGATTTAATAGTGACTTTTGTAATCTAATGTATAAAAATCAAAGTTTGTGAGTTTGTGAGTTTTTCCGTGTCAGGCAAGCGAAGACCTCATATGATTGGCTGTGTCAGGTGAGAAGACCTCATATGATTGGATGCCTGTGAAAATTCTATAGAATCCTGGGGTTGGCAGTTTAGGGAGGGGCCTTTAGAATTCTCAGCCAGAGAGCTCTTGGGCCTGGCCAGTTGCTATGGTGACAATGGTTAGCAGCAAGGAGAAGACCAGTGTATTCCCTCAGGAACCAAACCTCTGTATATTAACAATTCTGAATATAGATTGGATTGGGGACTATGGGAAAAAGTTACAGAGACTGGACAAAGCAGTTTGGGGAATTACAGACACAGGATCTCAAATCTGTGTATTTCAACCACATCTAATTCCTAAGGTAAGGTAATTCCTAAGGTACTTCTAACAAGTATTACCTACGAGAAAATAAAATCCTGGGCAACGCTGGCTAAATACGCTCGTACCTGCATATTTACAAATATACAGCTTTCAAGAATGAACAAACAGGCAAGCACCAAAGGAATAATACTAGTTTCTACAGTGGTGTCAGCACCCCCAACATCTAAATGTGTACCTTTAGTGCCCAAAGGTATGTCTAAGGTGGGGCGAGTAGGGTACGTGCCCCAGGCGCCAAGGCCAGGGGGGTGCAAAAAAGCCATGCATGCAGGGATGGGGATAGGAGTAAGAAGTAGGAGCACAAATTCCATGCTTGCCCTAGGCACTGCTTATGCTAGATATGCCACTGTTGGAGCACCTCAGTATCTTGGTTTGCAAGACAACTGCAAAAATAAAACCAATCTCACCGTCAATATTCCATCTCTAGAGTACTATCTGTGTCTATCTCTATTGCATATGCACATACAAACTCTGGCACAACCTTCATCTAAGTCTGAACATGATAGATCAGGTTTATGAAGGATGTATCCCCAAAGCTATTTTTGTAGTCTAGTCAAATAACAACAGTAACAACAACAACAACAACAACAACAACAACCATTACCCTCAACCCTTGGGAAATTGCACTTCTAAGGGAGGTAATTCTGCTTTAAAACTCCATGCACTCTGCCTTGTTTTAGGAGGGGAGAAAAAAACTTTTTATAAAACCAGAAGAGTGTCTATGTGAACAGAAGTGAACTTTAGTTTGAACTTTGAAAGAGCTAGCCAAAGTGCTGAATTCTCTGTCTTCAAAACTGATTGGCACTGTGGATAGCTTCAAAGTTCGGAATAAACCTTGGAGTGGATTCCGTGACTCACTTACATGGAATCTACTGCTGACACTTCATTGGGATCTGTTTAGAAAGATCAATATGCTCTTAGCTAAATAAAAGACTACAGAAAAGATCTCCTCATTTGACAGCAAACAGTAGCAGTCTTAAATGCAACATTACCAAAGTGTCACTGAAACCACTTCTCCATGGCTTCCGCCCACACAGCTCTCGTCCTAATTATGAAGTCACTTCTGCAAATGTGGATCTTCCTGTTGACAAAATGGAAGCACAAGGAGCCAAACTCAACAGGGAAGTATCAGCAGACTTGGAGCAGAGCCAGATTACTAGTGATTCAGTTGGTGCAAATGCTTCAGACCCTAACTGACTAGAGGCACAGTGTTAAAGAAAAAGTGTAACTTGTTTCCACTCCAATCACTTCCTGAAGCTCTGTTATTGTTTCTGTTATTGCCACATTTTATGAGTTACTTGATTTATTGAATAAAATATGGGATCATGTTGTTGGTCTCACTAAAGCTGCAAGAAGATTGTTATGTTATAGTCATTTATACTTTCTAAGTTATTTTTGAATTTGTTTAACTTCTATGGCACATGTCCTAGAACAGCTCTCTCATGTGCACAAGGGAGCACACTGAGAACTGCATCAGGATACCAACTACCTTTATTGAGCTTTGGCCTTGGGGAAATTCAAAATTTGTAAAAATATTTTTTAAAATCTTTAAGAAAAATAACACTAAGAGAAGAGAAGAGATGGGACAGAAAAAGGGTGCTCCTGGGAGTCTGGAGGATTGGAGCTCTCAAAACAGCCTCAGGGGCTACATGGTACTCTGAGATACACCTGCCCTCAGATCAGCCCTCAACACACAAATAGATTGGTGTTGCTGTTGTTGTATGCCTTCAAGACATTTCCAACTCATGGCAACCCTAAGGCAAATCTATCACTGTGTTTTCTGGAGCTGATGATGTGTGATGTGCCCAAGGCCACCCAGTGGGTTTTTGAAAACTCTTAATGTCTTCAGCATTGTCAGGGATGATCTTCAAGAACAATTGTTTTGAAAATATGTTTTGGTAAAGCTTAGATTTGTTCTTCAGCTTTTTAAGGTTGCTGGTGATAAAAGTAGCAATGAGTCTTAATGGACAAGTTTCCTGAAAGCCAGCCTGTACACCAGTGTTATCTGGGGGCGCATAATCACTTTATATGGCGCACAACTGAGGTCTAACAGGCCAGGCCAGCACTCCATCTGGACAAAGTGTGGTACTTAAGACACTCTCTAGAGCCCTTTCAACATACAAGACTCTTCAACAAATGATCTTCCACATTGATGTGGAAAAGGTTATCTGAAAGATCATTTGAAAACCACTGTTCTTTCTAGCTTGCTGAGTTTGGGCTGTCATCTTGGAGATGAAGCTCTGCTCAAATGTTAGATGCTTGTAATTCTGAAGGACTGTTCATTACCATTTTTTACAATGAAACAATAACAAATTCTTATGACTAAGGCCATTTCTGAACTATTGCTATTATTCCACTTTCAGCATCCTGTGAAATTCTGGGGTTTGTAGTTTACTAAGGGCAAAGAGCTCTCTGGCTGATAATGCTAAATGTCCCTCTCTAAACTACAAAGCCCACAATTCCACAGGATATTGAAAGTGAAATAATAGCACTATAACAGTGTGGTGTGGAAATAGCCTAAGACTCAGGCAGAATGCACCTCTAATTCTCTAGAGAACAATAAATATAGAAAACATGAACTGATACAGAGCTAGGGATCAAATTAAAGAAACGAATTTCAGCTCTTGGCTAGTGAAGCAAATAAATCATTCTCAGTGACAGTCCTTTATTCGAGTCAGCTGTTTATCTGCTTAGGTTTACTCTTCTGTTCTCTCATTTTCTGATTGGAATGTATTGTTATCCAAGTATACATGGCTATTATAGTTTTGAAAAGAAAAATTTTGATGTAGTTACTTTGGGAAAGGAAATGTGTACTAATCAACATGGAAACCAAAAAAGCTGGCATTGCTAAATAATCTTTGGTGTTCCAAACCCTTGGTTAAGTAGCTGTTCTAAGGTGGACTGTTTTAAAAAGAGATAAAGAAACATCTGATGTGGTCAGATGAGCATATGTAGAGTTTGGAAATAACATCTTACAAGTAAATTCCAATATGTTGCTTCTGGGGGACGATGAGGGAATAACAACGGTCCTTTTCTTCACTTTACAACTTTAATGCTAACATATTTTTTGGACATGTGATAAATAGCATTTACTCTTTACATGTAAAACATTGGAAGAGGGAATTTTGGAGCCATTTTGGCCATAGTTTTTTCATTTTAAGCTGTTCTTAAAATAATAAAAATCAATGAAAAAAGAGTACTTTAGTAATGTATTGCTACACATTTACTCCTTAAAACAACAAGTAGCACATAATAGGTGAGGCAGCAAGAGGTGGAATGTCTGTCTTTCTTCCCCATAATTCCAAGCCTGTGAAACACACACAGATACCTGAAATGTGGAATCAATACTAACAAGACCCCAAAGATAATTTTCAAAATAGGTTAATACAGACTGAAGTACCACATTGAGTAACAAGGTGTCGGATAGCAGACTCTTAAGGATAATGCCTTCGAAATAAGAGGGATCCTCAAGATATGTGCCTCCTCAAGAACAGGAAGCCTTAAGTTTTGATTGGAGCTGGTTTGCAGTGGGAGTGGGATGAGTATGCTTAAATCTTGCACTTCTGCCAATTGACTGCAAGAACGACACAGACACCACTTTTCTGTGAGCTGGTGAAGTTTGCCTATCCCTTACTCTGGGCAGGCTGAGGGGAAGACATCCTCTCAGAATCACTTCACCTTTCAGGATGCAATCCACCCTATATGCACTTTTCCAGGAGTAATCCCCAAAGAATACTTGCCTGGAATCATATGACGAACGTCACTGCAGAGGAAGGTAAGCTTTTGATAGTCTCCATGGAGTGAGACCAGAGTGTTATTTTTGATTAGTGCTGAGCACTAAATCAAGACATGTGATAAGGGCAAAGGAGACAGTGAAGCAATTTGCCCCCTATACTTGTCACTCGATGCTTGACGTTGACCCCCCCACTTGCCCTCAATGCAGTGTGAGTTAATCTGGTCGCTCTGGGGCTAGATAGGAATTTCCCCCCTTTTCTCAGAGGTTTTTTGTATTTGATGGAATTGGGAAAACTGGCTCTGGGTGTTGTTGTTAAATAGGTTGTCCTTTGGCAGATAATGGGGGATAATAAAATGTTGACAATCACCTATTGGCACCCATTTGGTGTAGGGTAAGGCTCTGGAACCACCTCTTCAAGGTCCTGCGTCCCGGTGGTTCGGTGAAAGAGGCTACCCTTGAGGTTAACCTGGGAATAAGACTCTCACTTTTAGAGCTGTGCAGCTTGGGTGGGAGTCCCTGGGTTACCTTCCAAGATGCTGGACTGGGGAGCAACCAAAGCAGTTTGGATTGCCCCTGGGGCTGTAGTGTTATCGCCTATGGGTAGGCTGAGCAGGTTGTTACATTGTGACCCTGGCATCAGCTGGTCCCATATCATGTTGCTCCCCCTCTCTTGTATTTTCAGGTTAATGCAATTTAAATAATACAGGTCAAAATAAAGTGGCCCTTAGTTAACCCAACTTTGTGTCTGGTCTCTTTATTCCATGGTTGAGCATCAATTCAATGGTGCTTACTTCTGAGTAGATACACACATATACACTAACTCACACAGCTAACTTTTTAAAAGAAAGTAACTATGTCAAAAGTGGAAAATATTCCACATGTATTCAGAGACAACTGATGCCCAGGTCTATTTTTGAAGACAGTAACCAATTCTTTTCTCAGAAGGCACTCTGTAGCAACATTATTTAGTTCTGCTGTAGCTATCGTTTATGTAAGTTTTTCTAATTAATAGTGATAGCATTTTAAAGGTGTTTCTGAGCACACAAAGCAGGTCCTATGTTAGGTTCATAATCCTCACACTAATTCTGATCCTGAAACAGATCAGTGTCATTGTTCCCATTTTACTGATAGGATATAGGCATGAGTCTGAGCCTAGAATGCAGTTAGGAATTTTGCAAGATCCAAAGGGCTGTAGAATTCTCAAGCTTGGAAAAGCTGTATCTGTTGAACATCTGTATCTCTGCAGCTATTAAAGGCACTGGAGCCCTATGAAGAGAACAATGGTCATTAGGAAGCACAAATGGTTTGGGCTGTAGATGGTGCAGCACTGCAACACCTTCTGTTCTCTACCTATGAATTAACTTTGAAAAGAGTGCTTCCCAATGGAAAAAAATTGGCACATGAGGGATACCTGTTCAACCTATAAGATCTTCCTCAGACACCTGTTTATCTTTCAGGTGTGGTCTCAACATATAGGGTACTGAAATTATTTCCCTGGTATTATTTATGTGCAGAGTCACAGTGACTGGGGCCATTTCTGCAACCTACTTTATCCTGGCAGTACCCTGTGGGAATCCCAGCAGTGGCTCTGCTGGGAGGGGAGCATGAGGGGAGCCCTCCCCTTTGTACCAGCTGCCTCCATTATCCAGGAAGTATGATTGCTTTGCCTCTTCCTGCCACAGTGCAGCCAGGTACTTTCCCAAGCCATTGCGCTTCTGGATCCTCCGCACACCAGGTAAATGCGGGATGATGGTACAATCATGGGTCATTGACAGGGAAAACCTGTCAATGATTTACTCTGCCTGGGAACAGAGAAGGACGGGACCACAATGATGTCATGTGTAACCGTTGTTGCAGTCCCGTCCTTCTCCCATCCCCATTGAGGTTTGCCAACGTCCTGTGAAAAGGGCCTGGAAGATTCTGAGGGTTGTACCAACATTTTGGAGCTCTGTTTACATGGTAATTGCTCTGGGTTTTTGGAAGAACCGTTGATAGTTGTGGTACAACAGTGTTAAACAGAAGCTTGTTTCAAATTCCACAAAGCAAACTGAGAAACCTCATAGAAATTCCTGTATTTCTGTCTGCCTCACATGATTATTGTAAACTAGCATATATATCCCGCAGTGCCTGGGATTTTATTTTCTCATAGGTAATACATGTTAGATAGATTTGAGATCCTGTGTCTCTAATCCCCCAAACTGTCTTGTCCAGTACCTGTAACTTTTTCCCCATGTTCCTCAATCCAATCTGTATTCAGAGTTATTAACATGCAGAGGTTGGGTTCCTGAGGGAATACACTGCCCTCCCCCTTGCTGCTAGGCCTCATCTCCATAGCAGCTGGCCTATTCAAAACAGAAAGTTGGCTGAGGTCTAAGAGCTCTCCAGCTGGGCATTCTAAAGGCTCCTCCCTAAACTGCAAACCCTAGGATTCCATAGAACCCTCACAGGCAGCCAATCATATGAGGTCTTCAGCTGACACAAACAAACTTTGACTTTTTTATATTAGATATAAACCAGGCTACATTCCTAGAAAACAAAAACAAAAATCCTTTTTTAACAAAAGAAACAATTTCTTAGCAAAGTCCTTAAGGAAAAGGAGACAGAAATGTTGTTTTTGATTCTGTCAGTCATGTGTGATGCATAAAATAATTTTTTTTAAAAAAAAGAATAATGGAGGATCTGGAGAACTATTAAAAAGTAATAAAGGTCTGTGATTTAAAATGTAAAGTTTGAGCTAATAAGATAATTGTTATCTCTTGTTGGCTTATTCTGCAATAAAATCCAGCAGACCTAAAACTATAAGACATCTGTGTTGACCCAAAGATAACCCTATATTAAAAGCTGTCTACTTTGAGTTGCCCAATTGAGAATGATAATCAGGGACTCACTATAGGAACCATATGGGAGTTTTTTTTATTTAATTTCACCAGTCAAGTGAATATATTCCTGCAGTCCCAATGCAGTCAATAAGACTATTTCAATAAGTTTTTGTGGACTTCCTTGATTGTAGACAGTGCTGGGGGTAGACAGAAACTGTTCAATGTTGCAATCCTGCAAAGACACAAAAGCTCTTTCATATAAACTTTGCCAAACTGAGATGTAAGCTGCCATTCATAACGTCTGTGTTTTTCTGCCCTACTGGCAGAAGATAATAGCTAGGTAAAAAGGATAATCAGATATGTACACAGTCAATTTTATTTATATATCACATTTTCCACAAACACATTTTGCTTCAGTTGGCTCACAGAATACACAATACAAATTTTAAAAAGCATAACTACAACACATGATAACAAAATATAATAAGATGAAGTGTGATAGAGTGCATAGAGTTGGCTACTGATGTGAAAAACCCAGGGTAACATCTCTTTGCAGCTCTGAGGCCCCTTCCTACTACAAAATTATAGTACTGTCTTCTGTTTAACTGCCATGGCAACATCCTATGGAATCCTTTGAGTTTATATAGTTTGGCAAGGCACTAAAGGAGTTCTCTAGCTGAAAATTCTAAGCATCTTCCAACTGCAAATCCTAGGATTCCACAGGATGAAGCCATGGCAGTTAGAGTGAAATAATAGTGCTATAATTCTGTAGTGCAAAAGGGCCCCTCAGCTGAGAAACTGTGCATCAGTCAGAACATAGAAAGGCATGTTTACTGGGAGGTTATGGAAGCTCTGTTCTTAAACAGTAATTTTTCCAAGCTCTAATGTCAAAGTTACCTCACAAGGTTCCTACAAGGCTAAAGACACAATGCGTTGAGGAGGGGAGGAATACAAATGTAAAAAGTTTTGGGAGTTGCTTCTTCATCACATACTATCATAACCAAGAAACTGAACTCTGGGAGGCATATGAGTAAGGGAGGCTTCACTTCTGAATGAATGCTATACAGTTTTACTGGAACATGACACAAGCTAGGATATAGGAGTGTGTGTGTGTGTTGTGTGTGTGTTAGGAATATACATTCCGTGGTATGAGATCTGATGACTCGGATTTGCTCACTTCCTGTCAGTGTTCCCACTGCCTCTCAGTGGATAAGGTAAAAGAAAAAAACTACATCTTCTATAATGTGTTAGAAGATGTTAACACTTTGAAAACATAGCTACAACAACAGAGCTCAGACCATTTCCACATGAGGTCACAGTTCCACTATGGGAATGGGAAGTCATGCTTTCGCACATCATCGCAGTCCCGCTGTCATCCCGTCCCCATGTGTCGTGATAGTGAGATATTCCCTTAACAGATTAAATCCATTGAGTGCCCACGATCACCCAACGCTCCCATACTTACCTGTCATGCAGAAGGGCAGGAAGCATTAGAGAGGCACTTCCTTCCCAGCGCAGCATGGGAAAGAGCTCAGCTGCACTGCAGAGGGCAGATGCACTTTGCTTGTGCTCCTTTATGCAGGGAGCTGATCTGGTGCAGAGGGGAGTGTTCCTGTCACACTATCTTCCTGGCAATGGCACAGCCAGGATTGCAATGGGATGACGCAGGAGAGCACTGTCGTATGGAAATAGTGTCCGTTATCATAGCTACATCTCCTAGTGTAACTCCCACTCAAACTCACCTTAGAAGCCAGGCAGCACCACCAACATAGGAATTTCCAAGGCACTGGGGTGTGGGGCAGTGAGTATAGAAGTGTCCAGCCCTCTCCTGGCAGCAAGGCCCTTTCCAACAGGCAGCTGCAGGGACATCTGCGGGTCCTATCACAACTGCTTGTCGCAAACAGCCTTGCTGCCAGTAGAAGAATGGATGCTTGTTCCTTCATTGTCCCATTACCCAGCACCTCAGAAATCCTTATGTTGGTGGCTCTGACTGCCTTCTAAGATGGGTTTTTGAGGGCAGTCTTTGTTATTGCATTGGTGCAATGACAGAAAATGTGAATTCAAATATTTGTGATGCCATAAAGTCTGACTTACAAAATCCTAAATACCAAACAGGATGCCAGCTGTATATTTTAAGTTACTCTCATCTTTAAATATTTACCATAAATGGGAAAAGTGCCAGTCAATTTGGTAGACATAGGGGTGTAAAAAACTGAGGTCTTTTAATCAATAAACCAACTATGTATTTATACTGAATGGAAACAAATATTTTCCTCAAAATTCTACTATGATTTGTTTACAGTCATATATCTACTACATAGTCAAACGTAATGAAGCATTTGATATTTAACAGGTAAGAATATTTCATATATATCCTATTGGAAAGATTTCCTGTTTGTTTACTTTGGGACAGAAGTATGAAATTCAGTATTGGGATTAGGGGAACAGCTCACCATTAACAGTGTTGTCAAGTGTCTTCTTTTCCTTCCCAAACACTTTTGCCATATTATCACTACTGGGGGTGGAAGCAAGGACAGAGGTTTTCAGAGCCCTCTTTCTGGTCCACAATGCAAAAGGTTTCTTTCAAGACATTTCTGAACCTATCATGGGATTTTCTTGACAAGGTTTGTTCAGAGGGGATTTGCATTTGCCTTCCTTTGAGGCAGGTAGCATCAAAGCATCAAAGTGAGGTCACAGTGGTCAACCTCTTGTTTTTAGGCAGGCAAGATTAGCACATCATCACACTGGACAGCCTCTCAGACAGGCAGCATCAGTAGAATGGCCAATCTGTCTCCTTCTAGAAAATATTGTGAGGTTCATAATACTTTACCACTGTTATTCAGGGAGGCAGTGTCAACTATGGTCACAATGGCAGCCTTTGTTCTGCAGGGTGGATCAGCATAAAGTCACAATGGCCAGCCTCTCTTTTTTAGGAAAACAGTATCAGCATGGCATCACAATAGCCAGTCTCTCTTTTGGGAAGTGCAGTATCAGCAGGAGGTCTCAATGCCCAGCCTCTCTCAAACAAGATGCATCAGCACAAGACCGCAACAGCTGTTTGTTTTTTGGTGGTTTTTTTTCCTTTTTTCAGAGAAGCAGTATCAGCATGAGAGTATGACACCAATCAGTCTCTTCTCTCAATGAAACAGGCAAAACCACCAATTTCTCACACTGAAGTCACTGGAATGGGGAACAGTTCTTCATTTACTGAACTTTTCTATTCTGCCTCACTGCGGTGCCACCACTAGCTGAAGGGTAGAGTTCTTCCCCATCCAAAATCACATGTGTTTATTAGACAAGAGTGTCTTTAACCTGCTTGTAGAAGAGGCAGCCCCAGAGCGCTAAGGCTGGACCAATGTTACTTACCTTCTCATACCTTGGTTTTCCTAAACTAGAAATAGTGATTCTGCCACTACCTGGGTGCTCTTTCCCTCCCGTCCTAGATGTTCTTCCAATCACCTGTCAACCTAGGAGGTCTTTCCTTTTCCCACACAGATATGCCAAGACTCCTTCTTTCCATGGGTTAAATGTTCTTCCTCAGATGCTCTTCTCTCCCACACCACTCCCCCCCCCCATCTTTCTGTCCCTCCATCCCAGTGTTCATTCAGCCTCTCTCTATCCACTGTTATTCCCCATCATTTTTAGGCACCAGGACCTTGTCTTTTTTTCATTCACTCCACTTTTTGCTACTGATCCACAAGAGGACTTCTCCTTTTATCCCATAAGTGATTAGGATTTCTAAAATTTTATTATTTTGTGGGGGGGAATCAAGGAAGTCTTTTGAAAGTCTAAGTAAATAATGTCTTCCAGTTCACACATATTTGTAGGCTTACTGACACTCTCAATGAAGATTAATGAGATTTTTTACCAGGACTTTTCTTTCTATATGCTTTATAATTTTGTCTTTCGTAACATATCAATTTATCTAGAATAAACATTAAAATAACTGGCTTGTAATTTTCCTCAAACCCTTTTTTAAAAATGGTATTCTATTTGCCACTTCCTAGTCCTGTGGTACAATGGGCACTCCACATTATCTTATATATTTTTGATAGAAAATCAGCAACTTCCATTCACATCTGAGCTCTTTGAGAACCCACCCATTGGTGAACATTATGATATAGACTTCTATGTTCCTTGAGAACATTGTAGTAAGATGATAACTTGAGATCCTAATTTAATTAGTTCAGACTGTTCCAACAAACACACCTAAAAGAGAAGTGAACAAATACCCATCAACCCACTATTAAGCCAATAGGAATATGCTTAGGGATGCATATTAAACAGCAAGGATGCAATCCTCATCTTTACCCATATGTACATATCTTTATCCTCATGTTAATACCTAGAGGCTCAGGTCTCTGTTTGAGGTCTGGCAAATGGATATGTGAAACAAGAGGGGGGGGTTTGTTTGTTTTTTTTGGTCATTGCAACATAGCTATGGAATGCCCTTGCTATGCTTAGAGACCTACCTGTCTCTATCATTCTTCGCCTTCCATAACAATGGTCAAAACATATTTTTAGAAGAGGACTTCTGGGGATAGTACACATTAATTTTCTCTAGGGCTATGCTGATTATATCTTTTGCTGCTTCTGTGCTTTCTTAGGTTGTGTTGCTCAGCTGAAGTTTTAAAATAATATTTCTGTTATCTTTATTTTATTATAGTTATTGCATTAGCTATTCTGCATTACACAAAAATAAATATCTTTATTTAAAATAAATAAATACATGTCATTAAAAGCCATAGAATGTTATCTTCCAAGGCATTTTTTAATAAACGTGCATAATATACAAATAAAAAATTATTGTTATTGTTGTTGTTGTTAATATTGGGCTGAAATTTAAAGCATCCAAATCATCAGTATTGCAATATCTTTTCTTAGCACCAGTTACAGTTATAAAGCACTGAGCAAGCTTTAGTCTAAAACAAGTTTAGCTGGAAGTAAGTTTTATCGAAATAAATTAACTAAAGTAGGCTCTGGCCAGTGGAAGGTTATTTGTTGTTCTTGTGTGCCTTCAAGTCATTTCCAACTTACAATGACGCTAAGACAAACCTATCACAGGGTTTTCTTGACAACACAAAAACTGTTTTCTGCAAAGAAAATAGGCTTCCTGCTCTGAAAATATCTGTGAAGAAAACAGGTTTTTTTTAAAAAAAAAATCAATGTTTTCATTATTACATTGTGCAACAATACAACGGGTAAAAACATTAACAATACACTGACTATTTCAGCATTGTTATAAAAAGAATAAAGAAAGGAAAAAATATTAAACATAGATTTTCTAACTTAGATATACAAGCAATTAACACTAAATACATATATACAAGTGAAGAAAACAATTCTAACATAAGGATATAAGCCAATTACAGATTATTGTATATCTACAACTAAATGCCCAAGAGAGATAACACCTTCCCAGAAAAGATTTTTTTATATCCCCTATGTTTCGTACAAAAAACGGGAGGGGGGTGTTAAAAAAAAACACCACATGCTGTTCTCTGCAGAATAATTCTTCCACAACATTTTGGGTTGTTCAGACATTGGGAGAATATTGCAGAGGAATATTTTATGCAGCCTGAGGATGTGGACATGTGGTAAATAACTCAGAGAAAAAGAAAACTCACAAAGAAATTAGGCATAGGATCAAATGAATCACATTTATTATAAGGTCTTCTGCAGAAGGGGGTGCCCATAAAAGAGGACCCCCCTCTCAATGTTGAATGTCTTACGTTTTATTCCCTATCCCGACGCAAGTTTTCCCTCCCCTGTAACCCCATTGGTTAGGGTGACAGAGGTTACAACCCTATCAGAATCGCCTAAGAGTTACATGCCCCTTCCCCATATTTACAACATATATGATCATGCCCATAATCACGCTTTTACCTCGTGCTTTCTTAATTCTCATTTGCTATTTCAAAATGCCCATCAACCAGATTCTAACTTCTCATTTTGCTAAACAAGGCCAAATTTTTTCTTGTTTTTGATTTATCAGCTTAGTTACCCCTTTCAACTTTTGCTGACCTTTAGTCTGCATAAGCGGGTGCCTCCCCAAAAAGGAGTACGGTCATCTCACTATTGAATTCTTTATCTATGTGCCTGGTTCCCTTTCGCTCCAAGGTCTTCTGGCTCCAAGCTGCCAGTTTCTAAAATTTATGCTTCTTAAGACTTCATTGTATTTCAAAAGCTCGAATACTAAAATATATGTGTGTAAATATATTTAAAATGTGTTATAAGCTATAAGCTAATACATATGTTAGTAATACTTGTTAATAATACTGCAAAACTAAAATGTATCTCTCTCAGACAGGATCCTTGGAGAAGTGAGAGCCAGCATATGTATACTAGACCCTTACCCTTCCTGGCTAATTAAATAGGCCACAGGAGAACTTCCTGGGTAGTTAATGGAAGTGATTAGCTCTCCACCCCCTGCTCCAAAAGACAGGGTCTCAACATACCTGAAAGAGGCTGTGGTAAGGCATTTTCTTAAAGAAAAACCTTCTCTGGACCCTACTATAATAGTTAACTATAGTCTGCTCCCTAACTTTCCTCTTTTTTTTTTTTTTTGGCAAGGTACTACAGCAGTGTGGTGGCTTCTCAACTGCGAGAGTTACAGGATGGGGCAGATTATCTAGATCCATTTCAGTCTGTTTTGAGACCTGATTATGGGGCAGGGACAGCTTTGGTCCCCTTGATGAATGACCTGTGCAGGGAACTGGATGGGGGAGTGTGTCCTTGTTGGTTGTGCTGGACCTCTCAGTAGCTTTCAATACTATCAGTACTGTGGTGTCCTTCTGAGTCACTTCTCTGGGATGAAGCTTGGAGGTGCTATTTTACAGTGGCTCCATTCCATCCTGGAGAGGTACTTTCAGAGGGTGGCGCTGGGGGATTTTTGCTTGACTCCTTGGCCAGTGGCCTGTGGAATCCCTCATGGTTCTGTCTTGTCCCCTATGTTATTTCACACCTACATGAAACTACTGAGACAGTTTGTCTGGGGTTTTGAGGACAGGCATCACCAGTATGCTGATGGCACCCAACTCTATTACTCCTTTCCACCACATTCCAAGGAAGCTGTTCCTGTGCTAAATCCCCGATTGGTAGCTGTAATGGATTGGATGAGGGCAAACAAATTGAAGCTTAATCCAGAGAAGACAGAGGTGCCTCTGGTTAGTCAGAAGGCAGATCTGGGAATAGGGATTCAGCCTGTGTTAGATGGGGCTACACACCCCCTAAAAGCTCAGGTTCACCATTTAGGGATATTCCTAGATTCAGCTTGAAGCCTGGTGAGCCAGATTTCACCAGTGATCAGAACTGCTTTTGCACAGTTAAAGCTAGTATGCCAACTGTGCCCATTCCTGGAGAAGCCAGATCTGGCCACGGTGGTATATGCCTTCATTACATCCTGTTTGGCTTACTGTAATGTGTTCTGTGGGGGGCTGTCTTTGAAAAATGCTCAGAAACTTCAGTTGGCCCAAAGAGCTGCAGCCAGGTTGATTACCTGGGGCTGGCTACAGGAACCACACAACTCCTTTGTTGAAACAGCTCCACTGACTGCTAATCTGTTTCCTGGCACAAGTCCTAGTTTTGACCTATAAAGTCCTATACAGCTTTGGCCCGGGTTATCTGAAGGACTGTATCTCCCTTTATGAGCCCAGTAGAACTAAGATTGTCCACAGAGGTACTTCTCTCTGTCCTGCCACCCTCTCAGGATCATTTGGGGAGAACAAGGGAAAGGGTCTTCTTGATAGATGCTCCTAGACTTTGGAACTCCCTCCCTAGAGAGGCTATGATAGCCCCATCATTGCTCTCTTTCCACTGGTAGGTCAAAACACTTTTTTGCCACCAGGCTTTTACAAACTGACTTGGTTTGGGCTTTTAATGCTGTGCAGTTCTGTTTTTAAGGTTTGTATAGGCTTTTAAAGTATTTTAATATATCTTAATGTATAATGTTTTAACCTAATAAATTGTTTTTTACATCTTATATTTGTACTTTTATGAATGTTTTGTATTGTTTTAATGTTGTTAGCCACCTTGAGTCACATTATCAGGAAAAAGGCATGATATATGTGAAAATAACAACAGTTTTCCCCTGTAGCAGGAAAAAATATTGTGTTTATTTGACCTTGCAACCAGGGATGAAATAGTCAAGGATTTACATCTCTTATCTTTGACTTTAGAGACTCTTTATTGACATCAATGGGGCAGATCTTAATATAATGTTAGATCAGGCTTTGAGTGGGCTTTTCCTGGTTGTCCTCATGCCACCCTTGTTTATCTTAGAAATCACATTCTACATTTGAAAGATTAAGTTCTTGTGATTTCATCACATGTCTTGACTTTTTGAACTTCTCAGACTGCTCTCCAAACAATTGCTTGCAAGATGAATCTCTGAGCAGATAACCTGTTGCCTGCTCCCTCATTAAAGTGCATGCCAGCCTTCTGCATTTGTTTTGAGCTTATCTTTAAGCTCCTTTAAACAGGCAAGATGACATTTCTCGTGACAATCTTGTGATGTCAGGGGTCCAGGAAGTCCTGTAAAGGTGGCATATTGCATGTTTGATAAACTTGCATTCCTGATGGTTTTTAATGGAGATTAGTCGCATCAATAAAACACACTCCAATTTTCAAAAGATCGCCAGACTCCTAAATATCTAAACACAACTAAGTCCTAAGCAGTCACTTGAAAGTAAGTTGGAAAGGAGTTTTTGGAATGGTTGTTTCTGTACATCAGCTCTCCCAGAAAGGTGGTACTCTTCCTTCTGCTCTTGTTTTCCAGTTGTGTGAGACAAGCAGAAATTGAGCAGATGGTGCTTCCCCCATTACTACACCTCCACCTCAGAAAATCATCTGCTGGGTTGTTGTTACAGTTGCTAAAGTTACTTCTTTGGAAGAGAAAAGTGATATCTATGCAAGCTTGAATTCTATATATGATGTTGTGTTGAGCAGGAGATTAGAACAGATGGTCTGTAAGACCCTTTATAGATCTGTGAGTCTGTGAGCAAATTGTGTTGAACTCAGTGGGATTCACATCCAAGTAACAATGTACAGAACTCAGCTGTGTGTGCTGGGGGAGATATGGACTGTTTGGGGTGGTGTTATGGGGAAGTTAATTAGGCATGGGCTATGCCCAATTCATGATGCTAATACTAGCATATAAGGCCTTCAAACAGGTCAGGATACTGATGCTTAGAAAATCACCTTCCCCAGTACTGATCATTGTGGGATGTAAGACTGGCTATGGAGGCTATGCTTGTGTTGGGTCCCAATTTTGGGAGAAAGGCGGCTTAGAAATACAACAAAATAAATAAATAAATAGCTCCAAAGTAGTATGAACGGTGGGGCTATACATATGTTGAGGCTTCTTTCACAATGGCACCTGAACTATGGAGCCATTTCCTAGTAGAAATGGGGTTCTCTCCTATCCTCTTGTCTGTCAGGTGCCAGACAAAAACATCTACTTGGTGTTTAGGGAAGTGAATACATGTTTTATTGATTTGATTCTGCATGTTCTCACTGCTTTTTTTTATTGCATTTGGTCAAACATAGGTTTTTGTTTATGAATTTATGATTTTAGACATTTTTAGCTTGTGGTTTTAACTTCATGTTTTATTTTTTTTATTTTTTTATTTTTATTTAGTTTATTATATACTTAATACATACATACTTACACATAATACAAACATACACAAAACATACATAACATATAATGACAAAAACCAAACACAACATACTTCTTAAATCTAACTAACTAAAAAAGTGGCTGTAAAGACCAATCATCAACATATCTTAATATACTTCATATACCCATTCCATATTTACATAATACAAATAGTATTTCTGTTTTCCTGCGAAGATTTTAACTTCATATATTCAACATACATATTCCTCTATATTAACCAGATTCACCACCTTACAGCCACCCCCTCCCACTTAAACCCCCAACCCCGCCGAAACTCAGGGATATATGCTTACTTATCTAGTACAACCTTTTAACAACTGTAAACCTAACAAAAATTTATGTACATAAACAATTATATTTAAATCTTTAAATGTCACAAATTAATACCACTTATTAAGATAACACTGTTAACTACATGTTTTAAACATCCACCTAGGAATCATACGAGGAAGAGCAGACCATAGATGAAATACAATGATGCTGACAGTTTTTTTTTATAGGAATCAGCATGCCTTTTTTGGGGGAAAAAGAAGCCAGCTGCTTGAAGCCACCCCGCCCCCCATTTTCTCTCATGACACAGCTGGCCTGGCCCACAGGTTCCACACAGAATTCAGTGAGGCTTATAGGGCAAGTTACTATGCTTTCAGACCACAGTCTTCAACATTTCAACACCTGAGTGTTGCACATTTGGAGTGTATGTATTCCTATGTATATGTGGTGTGTGTGTGTATAGGTGTGTGTGTGTGTGTTTATGTATATACACAAGTGCAAGCAGGGCCAAGAAAGCAGAGGAAGGGGAGAAAAACAGAAAGAAAAGAGGAAGGTGATGGATTGCTGAGAAGTACATTCACTTCAGGGGCCGTGCAAGACAAGCAGCCCCATAATCCCTCCTCGTTCAAAGCGGGAGAGGAAGAAGAGACATCTTCTCTTCCCCCACCCCGACCCCTGGCGGCCGGAGCTGTGGCGTCACGTGACCGCGCGCTTGTCCCGGCGAGGGGAAGGAAAGCTGGGCGGGGTGTGGCGCTTTCAAGCGGGCGAAGGAGCGCGAGCAGGCAAAAAAAAAGAGAGAGAGAGAGAGAGAGAGACAAATTGAATTGAGAGGGCTGAGGCGAAGCGCTCGCGCAGGTTCCCCCTCAGGCGCCGCAGACAGAGTGCTGGCGCGCCCTCACCTCCCGCGCGCGCGGGCGGGCGGGCGGGCGGGCGCGCGGCTCGCGGACTCTCTCGAGACCCCCTGTCCTAACCGACACACGCGGCGGTTCCTGTCCGCGGGAAGCGTCCTCCGGCTGTCAGGTGAGGCGCTCGCGCGTGCGGGGAGCGGGGGGGGTGTCACCTCCCCCACCCGATTGGCCCAGGCAGCGACGAGCGGGGTTCGGGAGCCGAGCGACTGGCGGAGGAAAGCCCGGAAAGAGGACACCTGGGGGGGGAGGGCGGCGGCGGTTCCAAGCGCTTGCAGAGCCCCAGAGAGAAATTGGCCGTTTCCGCACTAGGCTGTTCGAGCGCGATGATTGCGCTTTCAACATCCTATGGAATCCTGGGGTTTGCAGTTTCGGGAGGGGCCGGCCTGGGGTTTGCGGTTCCGGGAGGGGCCGGCGGGCCCCTCCCGGAACCGCAAACCCCAGGCCGGCCCCTCCCGAAACTGCAAACCCCAGGATTCCATAGGATGTTGAAAGTGGTGTCATAGCGGTATAACAAGCTAGTGTGGAAATGGCCAGGCGGAAGGAAGGGATGCTGCTGAGTCTACGGAGCAAAATAGGGGGCGGTTTAGGTATTATATTTGGAAGAAGTAGTGGCCCATCTTCTCTTGGCTTGAAGTTATAATAAGGAGGGAACGCTTGGAGCCAAAACAAAAATAATACTCAAACTGATAAGACATAAAGGGCTCCCTCCTGCCTGAAGTTGACCTGTCTGAGGGGATGGGATTTGTTAATAGCGGTGTTAAGTCCCGTCCAGTTCAGTGGCCTGGGGGTTTTCTCCTCAAATAAAATTAGTGCAGCGCTTATGCATCTTCTATGAGGTAGCTGTATAGTTTGTACATATTAAAGAAATGTCTACTTTCCTGTTTGTAATACTATCCAAGACAGGGCAGTTTACCACGCAAAAAAGTGCACATATTTTTTTTAGTATACATTATTTATCAGTACCAAGACGTAGATCCCGTTTCCACAAGTGGTCAAAAGTCCAATGGTAGCACTATTACATTTACAGCACAATCCTATAATATCTGCTCTGAAATAAGCTTTACTGAGGCAAATGGTACTTTTGCATATGGTTGCACCTTTCCTTTCTTTGGGAATGAATCTGTAGGGGAGACTTCCAGTGCCCTTGTGATGTGTGTGTGTTTTGTTTGTTTTTTTAGAAGTATAAAAGCACACCCCAAATGCAGTGAATATCAGTTTTCTAGAGAACCACAGTGTGGAAGTCGCCCTTCCTGCCATACTGTTTCCAGTCCAGTTAGAGCTGTTGTTCTTTGGGCCCCTTTCTAAGTTCAGAACGGCCAGCTGCTTTCTTTTGCCTCTGTTAAGAGCATTGGCTTCAGACGCCAATTACACTGCAGGTAAGCTGTCCATTCAGAAAAAGAACAGACATCTACTACCTAATTCCAAGCTCTTGGTTCTCATTAAAGAAGATAGCCTCTCATCATCTTGGCCAGTTAACAAGGGATTAGCTTAATAAAGGTTGGGCATTAACAGCCATAATAACAATATTATCACATAATATAAAAGAATACTTACAAGTTCTGTCTTCCCTGCAGCATCTCTTACATTGCTACTTGGTTTAGATGATACAGCTGCTCCAAAAATAATTTCATTCATAAAGAAATAGAAGGGTGGGGCTCAGGCCTGCCTCAAAGTTACATAAGTTGCCTTCGCACTTTGACACAAGAGAAGGAAAGGCATTCTATACATACTCAGGGGTAAAAAAAATAGTAAATTGCTGTTCTTCTTTGTGGTCTCTGTGCCTTCACACACTAGGTCATTTGGGCTTATGTCCCAGTAACTTCGTAGAATTACAGTCTAAGATCTCATGAGTTTTAATATGAGGTATACATTATTCCATTCTTTTATTTCCTTTTTAAGATGTACCATTTATTTTATGATGGCCATTTCACTATTTTGTCCTCATTTTGTTCCATCTTCTGTCACCCTGGTCATTCAGGAGAATGTAAAGGGCAATAGAAAGAAAATATCTAGCCAAAGCAAGGACATTTAAACTCTTGTTCTCTCCCTCTGAATGGCACTTAAGCCTGTATTAACTTTGGATAGATGGACCATGTCACACATATACAAAGAAGTGAGTTTCATTAAGTCAGTGAAATTTACTCCTGTTTAAGGATGTGTTTCAGCCAGAGTCAGCACTTTTGAGAAGACCTGTTTATATGTTTGGATATATCCTTAACTTTGCCCAAAACATATGTTATTATTTGCTGTTACATTGACTTCAACCCAATGAATGAGATATCTCCAATTACCCTGGTCATCAGTTGCCCTGCTCAGGTCTTACAAACTAACAGATGTGGCTTCCTTGATTTCATCTATCAACCTGTAAGGATGTCTTCTACTTCTCCTACTGCCTCCCACTTTACCAAGCATTACTGTCTTTTCTGGTGAGATTTTCACGGTATGTGCAAAGAACGGCAGCCTCAGTTAAGTTGTCTTGGCTTCTAGGGAGAAGTGATGCCTGATATGCTCTTGGAACCATTGATCTATCTTTTAAGCAGTCCATGGTGTTCATAGAACTTTCCATCAGCACCAGTCAATTTTCTTCACTGCCCAGTTTTCACACCCATACATGGAAATTGGAAATACTGGGTGTCGGTTATTTCTGAGTTTGATATTTAATGATTTGAGTTTGCAATCTAACAATCTGAAGCTAAATATCTTTGTTGAGAAGTATTTCAAACAATTATCTTCAAGATTGCAGCCTTATGCTGTGACCCTTATTAGAAAGTAATTAAAACCAGAGCCATATAGACTGCATGGTCAGAGCATCTGTTAATTAGGAGTAGGAACTGTGTAGCCCTCTAGACATTGTTGGACTGCTGTTCCCAGCATTCCCTACTCTTGGCTATACCGACTAAAGCTACTAGAAGGTGGGAGTTTGTTAACATCTGAGGAGCATATATTTTCCATCCCTGCTCTGTATCCTTAACACAAAGTCTAGAAAGTTCTGGAATTAACTTTTAAAAAGCATTATTGAAAAGGAAAGATACACAATACATAAAGTGTCCTTAATTTGAGGTAGCAAAAAAATTGCTGAAATTTCACAACAGTAGCAGCATTTGGAGCTCTTCAGAATTCTTCATCAAGTTAGATGGTATTTTTGGTTATTACTTATGGATAATATCACACAACTATGAATTTCGTTTGTACTCATGGATCACATGGTATTTTTGGTTGTTACTTATGGATAATATTACACAACTATGAATTTTGTTTTTACTTGTAGATCACATGACTAATTTTGTTTTCTATAAGACATCCAGTTACTATTAGTGTTCTTTCCAATAAATCCATTATATCAAGCAAAATGCTTTTTTCTACATGATACTCTTTGTAGAATATTGCACACAAAGTCTGTGTTTTGTTGTTAATAATCGTTAATTATTTATGTATTGTTAATAATTCAGGTAAAAGTTCTCTGTATCTCTTTTATGATATAACTTTAAAGAGAATATGATACACCACATCTTAATACATTTCATGGTTTTTTTCAGCTGATATAAATTGAAATAAAGGAAGCAAAATACAACCTTGCATTCCCCCCACCCCTACTTTCATTAATCATTTAGAATTCTCATAATGGAAATTTGATACACCACTTCCTTGGCTCACATGGCAGTTATCAAATGGTATAATATAAGAGAGACTATACCCATAGAAACTGGATAATGCCTTAGTTTTTCCAGCCGTTGGTTCAAGAGAGGACTGGAATCTTCTTGTCAGAGGCTTGTGTCTCTTTTAAAAAAATGCCAGGTACAGGAGATTGCTTTGTGCTTAATGACTTTGAGATCCATTAGGCAATTTCGGATTTCATACTAAACCTTGCTGCTGACAAACTTACTACAACATTTTCATTTTGAGTCTCAGTTCAGGATAAATCAGGAATTCATTTCTGGTTGTTTAGTTGTACAGAACTTATAAAAACAGTAGTGTGTTGTAGAGTGTTTTTAAAGGTTATTTCCATCAGGTTGTTGTTTGGGCTTTAGTCTTTATAAAACGGGCTTTGTACATTAGCATATGTAGGACCTGAGCGAAGATTTTGCTAATAGGAATGATATTTGCTTTCTTACTTCTTTATTGGCTTTACATCGGTCAAAACTGGGACTTAGGAAACTCACAGTAATATTGAACTTATAAAATAAAACAAATCAGAAAAAGAAGATTGGCTATTACAACAGAATAAAATTAAAAGCACTTATCAAATGGATAATTTAAAAATACTTGACTGTGAAAACTTCAGCATCCAACAGGTAACAGGGCCCAGCAGCAGCAGTAGCAGCAGCAATTCAGTTACTAGAAACCCATCTGAATAAAAGGATTTTTACTTGCAATGAAAGAGCAAAAGCGAACAATTGAGCTTAGCACCTACCCGAGTAGCCATTTTTTGTTAACAGGAATAAAGCAGGTACTACTTCAGTACAATCTGATGGTTAAGACTTGATATGTTCTTCTTGAAAAAGTTATCTGCCTATAGGATGAAGTGTGAAACCGGCGCTCAGGTTGTAATGAGGTAAAAAATAAAAATAGCAGTAGCTAGCTGATTGAGCAGGAAAACAAGAAGGCTGAGAGTTTTGAGATAATAGTTGGATTGGAGGCAGTCTGTAGGCTGAAGCAGGATTAGTAGTTAATGTTGGATGTTTTAGAGTTTTACTGGCTTTTGACAGAATCTGTTTATGTCTAAATCTGGTGGGAATAGTGCAACCTTCCAGATGTTGTTGAATGGCAGTTCCTAGCAATCTTATGCTGCCTGGGGTTGCTGGGAGTTATAACTGAGTAATGTGTGGAAGAGTCAGGCCATTCTGCACTAGCTTGTTATAGTGCTATGATTTCACTTCAACATCCTATGGAATCCTGGGCTTTGCGGTTTCAGGAGGGGCCACCTGGCCCCTCCCAAAACTGCAAACCCCAGGATTCCATAGGATGTTGAAAGTGGAATCATAGCACTATAACAGGCTAGTGCAGAAATGGCCTCAGTGTGGTGTAGTGGTTTAAATGTTGGACTATGACTCTGGAGAGCAGGGTTCAAATCTCTGTTTAGCTGTGGATATCCGCTGGGTGACCTTTGGCAAGTCATACTTTCTGAGCCTCAGGCAAAGAAAAGGCAAACCCCTTCTGAACCAATCTTTCTAAGAAAACCCTGATAGGTTCACCTTAGTGTTGCCATAAGTTGAAATGACTTGAAGCACACAACAACAACAATAACAACAACATCTGGAAAGCCACACTGTTCCCTATTAGTGCAAATAATAAAAAAAATTGTAATGATACCAGAAGTCATGTTCTCTCATTTGACAGAAAAGCTTAATGCGGTAATGTTTGAGGAAATGGGGAGCTCTTAAAACTGAGGTAAAGACTACAATACTGTTTTCTTTGAAGGAAATTTTCAGCTGCTAAATAGCCCAAAATACAGTGGATCTTCCTCTGTTTTCAACATGGTTGCACTATCTGGAAATAAATTCCTGGCTTCATCTCCCCCCTCCCGTGCCACCTGAAGCTGTTGGTATTATCCCACTGTGTTGTAGGGCCAGTGATGCCAAAATAGAGCATATGGACTTCTGAACCAAGTTGTAAAATACAGTAATCCCCCATTATCCTCAAAGGATATGTTCCAGGACCTCCCATGGATGGCTGAAACTGCAGATGGTACTGAACCTTATAGAACCCTATAGTATGATAGCCGTGTCTAAACACAACATCAGCAAAGTATCTAAACACAACAAATGTGTGAAAGCCCTCCTCAGAGTCTTTTGCATCTCTCTATGGTCCCAGAAAAGCTAGAGGGCTCCTTCTGGTGATGCCAGGACAGTTTCCTATGGTGATGTTGGCAAAGAGGTGGTTAAAGTTGGGGAGGACAGGCAAGCTGTGCATAGCGGGACCTGGAGCAGGCCACGTGGGTGCAGTCTATTTAATATTTTCAAACCATGGTTGACATTGGCTAACTGAAACCACGGAAAGCAAAACGGTGGAGGTGGATAAGGGGGACTACTGTATTAGCTACACATGGAGCCTAGTACTCTTATGCAGTACTAGTACTCTTATGCAGTACTTATGCAGAAATGCAAAGGCAAATAGCAGCAGTAGTTCTGACTACATTAAAGTAAGGCAGAAAGGAAGAACTTAGATGTCTTAGGCGAGCTTCTACACAGCTAGTGACCTCTAGATTTGTTAGGCTACAACTCCTCTCATGCTGAACAAGTGGACATGAGACTGTTGTTTGGCACCTGCAAGGGGTCAAAAGTGATTGAGATGCCCAGTTAGGACTGGCTAAGGAGTCCTAGGTGGATGAGCAGCTAAGAAGCTTGACTGTGGGATATTTTAGTCAATAGCTGAAAATCAGCTTTATCTGTCTGAAGCCTGCCAGTACTATAGCTGCAGTTACTGGGAAGTGATGAGGAAGGCAGACGAGCATCAAGCAAGTGCGACAATAGCAAGAGTGTACTGGAAATCAGTGGTCCAGATGAAGACTAGCCGGAGATGTCTGCTGTTTAGGCACTGAGTAGAAACATTATTGTTCATGAAGGCTTTGAGGCCTGATTGGTTTTACAAAACCCTTCCATGCACATTAATTCACTTTAAACTATTTTAAATTATTTGAACTCTATTACTCTGTCTTTACATTTAATTGTGTAATATGTTTCTTTAGCCTTTTAAAATTATTTCAATTATTTATACTATTTAAATTTGTTAGATTGGTTTTAGTACGATATTCTGAGATCACTGGATAACTATTTTAATAAAGAAATAAAGGGAAGGTTATCACTCTTAATGTGACACATGGGCAGTATAATTGATTGGGAAGTTGGCAAGAACAGTCAAAAAGTTGTTGTCGTTGTCGTTGTTGTTTCTTTTTGTCCTACCACTCCAGGAGTCTTCTAGCTAGCACAGCATTGGTCATGCTGGCTAGGGAATTCTGTGGATAGTAGTTTTAAAACAGTAACTTTTCCAAACTTTGTGGTATGTAACTCCCAGCTGGTCTGAATGGATCATCCTATGTGGTTCAGTTACATATACCTCTATGAAGACTTGTTCTTAGCTTTCTATCAGGAGTGGGCAAACTTCAGAGTCCAGAGATCTGCAGTCTCATTTCAACCTCTGGAACTCTGTGGGGCCACAACATGTGCCACAGCTACCATCAGAAGTGATGCTGTGCCACTCCTAGTCACATTTCAGGCCTTTTTCAGGGAGGATTCTTGGTATTTTCTGGTAGCCCCTTCAAAAATAGGATTGTAAAGTTTTCAGAAATGTTTGAGTAATATGTGTGTTGTGTGTTTGGCAAATCAATTTTGGTGGGAGGGGCTACTGTAAGCTTTGGGAGAATCATCAGGGTTTAAAGAGCTGTTTTGCTCCTCTGCTACATGCACTCCACAGTCTGCATGCTTTTCACCTGTGATTGTATTGATAATGTAAACTAGATAATGAATCAGAGCAGGATGGGAAACCCATGGCAAGAATAATAAATGAGTTAGGCATTCTTCAGACCCCAATGAAGCAAAGCACAGTGTGAACAGTCTTGCAGTGTGTGAACAGTCTCAGTTTCCTGGAGTTTCTTCCTCTCCATAGTTTATATTGGGCTATGAGGGGGTATTTTGGTGGGGGAGGGTCCATGCATTGTAACTTGTACGAGTTCTTAATACATGTTCCTAAAGTTTACATTTCTTTATACTTTTTGCTAGAAATAGGCATTTTCTCCCATCTAGTGACATGTGCTTATGCATAGTTTTTCAGTTTTCTTTTTACAGGTAATCGTTTATATTTCAAAATTCACATCCAGTTTTGTGCATACTATATTTTTCTTCCCATAAGCCTTGTGGGTATGTGAATTCTCAAGGAAAGGTGCATTTTTTCTTGCATTCAAGATTAAGAGGTGCAAAAAGGCGTTGTTTGTCAAGACTGCCAGATCCAACAACAGTATTTACTATCTCTTCTGTCTTATGAAACTGTTTTCTAGAAGGATATTTGAATTTATACCTAGATATCCTTCTCAGCACGCCTACTAAATCACTTATTTCTTGCAGCCTTTGGCTATACTCCTTAGTCCACATACTCTGGCAGAATAACATGTTAACCAGTTGCTTGCCTCCAGTTTTGTTTTCCCTCCAATTGGAAGTTCTATGGGACAGGCCCTAGAGTCATCCAGTGGGGTTCCATAGCTGTGCAGGGATTTGAACCCTGGTCTCTCAGAATCCAGATCCAGCAATCAAACCACTACACCATGCTGGGTCTCAGCTGTTTTGCTTAGGATCTTTTATAAAGATCTTTGAACAATGGTACTGCTATACTTGATCAAACATTTACCGTTGGTCTTCTAATTTTTAATTTTTACAGTTGACTCTCCATATTTATGGGTTTGACTTTCATGAATTTTATTATTTGTGAGCTTCTTTAACTTCTTTGACCTCTACACACACCTCAGGTGCTTCTTTTCTGGGGCAACCTTCCTTCTCAACAGCTCTGATCAAGCCATGCAGCCCTTTAAAAACCTGCCTCCAGCCCTGCCTCACCAACCACTAACTGGCCAGTTAAGGACGGCTGATTTTTCAGCAACACAAACCCTTTCTCAGTGTCCCCCCACACAGCCAAGGAAGGATGTGGGTGAGAGAGGGAAAGTATAGGGACACCCTCCTGTCCCTCATCCTTTCCTTGACCTGGTTTGGCTGCTGGATGCACACTTTTCTTACCATCCTTCAGCCCCCTTCCCACAAACACAGTTTGATTATTGTTAATTTTTTTTCACTCTTGCGAGGGTCCTGAACCCCTAATCCTGACGAATGTGGATGGCCTACTATAAATAACTTCTGCTGACTGGTGGTATTTGTTTATATCCCACCTTTCTTCTAGTGAGCTCAAGGCAATGTTGGTTGTCCTTCTCCTCCTCCATTTATTCTCATAGGAACCCTGTGAGGTAGATCATTCTGATCCAGCATCAATAAGTGAGTTTCATGGCAAAATGAGGAGTTGAACACGGCCTATTAGGGACAAGAACCTAGATATTCCAAGCCTCAGATCAACACTGTAACCACTATACCACACAAATTCTAACATCTTTATTTGATATATATTTTAGGTTTGTTGTTAAGTATATTTTCACAAATGTTAATAAACAGCAAGCTGTGAGGTATAACACAGTTTCTGTGCACTTTTTGTTTATACTTGGAGGTTGCTTGAAACATGCTCACAAAAGATAAAGTAATTTACTTGGTCCTGAGGTCCTGAGAGGGTGCTATACATAAGCAGTGTTGTAAATAACAGACATCTCTTGCTTCAGTGATTGGTTCTGTAGTTCCATCATCCTTATTTGTGTTTGATTACTGTCATCTTACCCCCTCTGTGGTTGTGACTCTTCTTTAAAAGAAATAGACATGAAGAAATATTATTTTAATTTTTTAAAAATATTTTGTTGTTATTGTTTAACTGTACAGTGGTTTCTCTCAGCGTAACATTCTGTTGCCCTAACAAGACATGCATAAGGAGCTACTATATATTTAAATCATTTCCTTTGTCTAAAGATCTCAGGGAGGCAAATAATAAAATCAACTTGACTGCTTTAAAATAATTTAAAACAGTAAAAAGAATTGAACAGACTAAAAACTCATTAAATGCCTAATGTTTTTTAAAATTTTTAATTGTTTAAATGTTTTTAATGTTTTTTAACTTTGTGGAAACCACCTTGGGTCCCACTTTGGGAGAAAAGGTGGCATATAAATTCAATAAATAAACACTCTGAAGAACCTTGGTCTTTCAGTTTCTCAGTCTCTCAGCCTTGGAAGATGGCAGTGGTAAAACCAAACTGAAAACCTTGCACTATGTTTGCTTTATGGTTGCTGTAAAACAGAAACAACTTGAAGGCACACAACAAGAAAACCCTGTGAAATATGTGGGGGAGCTGTAAGTTGACAGGTGACTTTAAGGCACACACCTCGCCCAACCCCACTTGGGCCCCAAAAACTTTAATAAAAAGTGTTGTGTTTGGCTGTTTGTATAACTAGTTCTCTTCCCTCCACCTCAGGCAGAGGTATAGTATAGCCTTTCCCAGTCTGGTGCTCTGTTTCTTTACAAAGAACCTTAAACATGGGTGGTGCTATCTTTGATCCTGTTTCATCTTTTAAAATAGGCTGGAAGTTGCTTCGGACTTACAGCTGTCATGGACACTGACATTGCCATGTTGGATGGGACTAATGGACAGTGTAGTACAAATGTCTGGTGGACAGGAAATTGGATGGTGTTGGCCTATTTATAACTTACCAGTGTTAGCTGGAGGATTCCAGACTGGCTGGCTGGCTGGCTGGCTGGCTAAGGGATTACAGAGATTGTGGGTCTAAAACTAAGTTTTCCAAACTCAGCTGAAATCACAACACTGCCTTTCCTGCTGCAGGGAGCCAGTGATGTGGAACATGGGCAGGAATATGTATACCACAGTACATCATGCCAGATACCTTGCTTTAATTTTTCCTAAACTAACTGCAATCCTCACTTTCCTTGGGAGAACATAAGAAAAAAGGGAAGGAAGGAAGGCAGGAAGGAAGGCAGGAGGAACTTTTACCACCATAGATGACTCTCTATGGAGCATGAAAAATGTTTGAGGAAAGACACAACTATACAAACAAGAAGAAAATGAAACGTGTAGCGATAATAGCTAATGGGACTAAATTGGGGAAATGGTCTGAATACAATCATAGGAAAACAAATTGTTTAGTTAATGACTGATTACTGGAAAGCACCTGAGTGCTGGCAGTAGGGAGTTGAGCAAGGGGTCTTGTCATATTTTCTGAAAACAAGGACTCTTAAAGCACATGACTCTGTGTCTTGTAACCAAATGGGAAGAAGTTGAAAGTATAGCTAATATATGGATTAAAAACAACAAGGAGTGTAGCTTAGAGGGCATGACCTGGACATGTATATTTACTCAGTATCAGAGATCAAGGCTAAATCACTGAGAACAATTTCTGGGGAAATCCCTTGTATAATAGGGAATGTCAGCTGTACCTACTGAAGCTCTGCAACTGTGGTTCTACTAATTTTGAAAAAAAGGAAGTGAAGGCTTTGTTCCCACCAGTGCACTTATCCTGCTATGAACCATTAGTGTGGTGAGATTGCCATATTCCAAATAAAATGTCTCTTTAGTCAATAATATGCAGAATTTCTGTAGTGCTTTTAGAATGGTAAAAAAAAATCTTCATACATTATCTCAGCAGTGTTTGTGAAGAAATTCTAACATTTGTTTTCTCCCTTGTATATTGTTTTTACATTCGTATATTGTCATTTCTCCATGGGACTCAAGGCAACATACTAGTTCCCTTCCCCTCTTTATCTTTACAACAACCCTGTGAGGTGGATTGGACTGAAAATAATATGTGCAACATCACCAAGTAAGTCTGGTTGCTGAGCAGGGATCTGGACTCAGGTCTGCCCAGACTAAAACACGTTTAACTGCTTCACCACTTTGAATTTTCCCTCTTTTCTTCCTGCTTTCTTTCAGTGGTTCTCCTTATTTCTGTTCACTATTGAAATTCCAGGCTTAATTTTTGCATAGGGTTTTTTTAAACATTGGAAGGACATTTCCCTAAATGCATTGTGAAAGAGTTTGTAGACAGCAAGGTGTTTTGAGATATATGAGATTAAATGTGGTCAGTCCTCAAAAGAAATGAACCCCTGAGGTACAAGCTTGATTAACAGAGTTGAGAGAGGGCATATAGTGATTGCTGGCAGGAGTGTTATATAAGAATGGCATGTATTAGGTTAGTGAATGATTGGTAACTAATTAGGAATTGTTTTTATTGGAATTTTTTTATTCTTTAGTGTCCTAAGTTTCTGATGAGTGGGTTCCAAGCTGCCACTAGAGTTATTTGAGAAAATATAACAATCCTAAATAAAAAAAAAGTTAAAAAGTACTGTGATTACATTAAACTATTTTTTTCTCATAGGGAAGAATAACAAGGAACCTTGTGAAAGGTTGTCTCTAACAAAGGATCCCTTTCAGAACAAGCTCTTATGATGGCTATGAACACACTTTTCTCCTCTGTGGTGAGTAGAAATTTGCTCTGAAAGTGGTGGTGGGGGAGTTCGTCAGAGAGTAACAGATCAAAGGTGTGTAATTAGTAAGTCAAATTAAACTCAGTGGTGTTTGCCTCTGAGTAGACATGTTTTGAATTGAACTTTAGTACAGTCATTCTCATCTCGTTGTTTCTAGAATATGCCATCTAAAATAAAAAAGAATCTTCCTTGTTGTAGAAAAAACTTGCAGCCTTGTTCATCGTCTAGGTGAGCTGTCAGCAAATCTGTCTACTGTACATAACTATGAGCGTGTTTGAAAATGTGAAAAAATTGTTTGGATGCAACCACAGAATGCTTGGTGGGGAAGTGTGACAGTGGACAAGTAATCTTCAGAAGTACATATTTATATAATATTGGTAACCACTGTTGTTTGATTTGTAGATCATAAAGGGTATAAAACAACTATCTGCTTGGGGCAGTCCTGCAAGAGGATATGCAGATCCAGTGACTTGGACTCCAAATACCAGAAATCAAGTTTTCCAACAAGCAACTGGCTTCCAGTGATGTAAAGTCAGCTGCAGATTGTGTTAAAGTTGGTTCAGGTTGGCTGGCAAGAGGGCAGTTTTATATTATAATATGAAAAGCTAGTAATAAACACATTAAAAGGAAGAAGGGAGGAGAATTTAAAAAAAATGTGGCAGCATCTTCAACTGGTTTTTGTTTTAGCATGAGCTTTTGTGGATATTGATAATAAATATAGTTCTTTTTGTGGGATGGTTTAATACAAGAAACAGTGAAGCATCACCTACCCTTTTGGTAATATTCTGGTTTTCAAGATAATTTTCTCTCCATTTTATCCTCTAAGTCTCCAATAAAATTAGCTTGAACCAGAGGCTGCTTGCAAATCTGAGTTAGGCTATTTCACTTTTCCATCGATCAAGTTAGTGCAATTAGGATATTCTGAACCAGTGACTATCAGCTTTGCTTACCCTTTTCACTTCTCCATTATATTTGCACACTTCTAAAATTACCTCCAGTTGGCCGCAGGTAGTGCCATGATGGTGTAATTACTCCTGCTTCTGTTTCTAGAGGAGTGCCTATACATAACTGGTTGCCCTGCTTGTCATGGCTTCTTTCTTTCTAGACTGCAAGATGGGTTTGGAAGCTTTCACTTCCGTTTTGGATTAACTGGATCTTGCTTTGACATCTGAATAAAGGACAAAATAATTAATTTTAACAATGGTTTTTTGAAATGAGTCGATCTGAAACCGTAGTTTATAAAGCTGTCATATTTCAACAAGACATTGTTAGAATCAGTCATTTTATGGGGTTTTGACTATGTACTAAATGTGGTTAATGTCAGATGGGAGTCTCTTCCTTGTGATCATAATTGCAAAGGTAGGAAGGGAAAGAGTGTGATACCTCAAGGTTCTCTGTAACTTTTTTCATTGCTTTCAAATTCAACCATTGTCTCAACATCTCTGTTGAGAGGTTGCATTTGTCTTTGTGTTGTGTTTATGGCGTCATGCAACACATCTCTCATTTATGCTAAAAGCATAAACATGCAATCTGGAGGGATTTGAGGCAGGTGTGATTGCTAGCTGGAATACAAACCTACACGTTGCAGCAATGGTAACATATATATCTCCTAGTACTTGGTACATTGTTTCTCATGGATTTATGCCATTTATGAACTAGTACAGCATGCCTTTCAGTGGGCAAAACTTTCAGCAAAAGCAGAACAAAATAAAACAAATGGAATCTATATGTGAAGGCCAAGATTCTGTTGAGTCGAACTGCTTGGACAACAGACTGTAGCATAAATAGTTGACATTTTTGCAGCTTGCACATTGAAGTGTCCATCTAGTGTGCAAACAGAAGTCCCATGTTCACCAGGGGCAGTTACTGTGTGTGCAGTTCTGAACGTGATCATCCAGATTGACTGGTGGTGGGTGCGCTACTCGGTCAATAATCAATAGGATCTTAGCCTATATTTTAGACAATGCATCCTTACCCTGAGAGGAGATCTGAAATTGTTCACCGTGTCAGCCATGCAAGCGAATTCACCTCTTTCCCCCAGCTTTCTTTCTTTTTTCTTTTCCAGCTGACAGTGAACATGCTATACATCCTGGTGAATACTGAGTATGTTCAGTCCTCATTGGGCTGAGTGGGTAATGGGATGTTCTCCTTCTCAGAATGCTTCATCTAGATTTTTTTTTTTTAACTTCAGCAAGCCTCACAGTTCCACTGAGCAAGCTGATACCACCTTCTTGTCTCCATTTGCTTGATATCTTGCCAGTGTTATATGCCCTTAAAAGTGTGTGAGCTTGAGAGTAGGCTTTAAACCTGGTCCACATCAGGGCTGCACACACGTATTTTTTAAAAAACTCTTATATATATTTTAATCTTTGTTTTTATTAAAACAACAAAATATCATATACAATATGTATTCAACATCTTGTGTCGTTTAACCTTCTTGTGATGCTCTAAATATAAAGAGAACTGTTCCAAACAACATCCCAGTTACAGAGTTAAATTGGGCAACAGCATCATTTTATGACTTCCCCAGGCAGCCTAATTCAAGCATCACTTAGACCAGTGGTTCTCAACCTTCCTAATGCCATGACCCTTTAATACAGTTCCTCATGTTGTGGTGACCCCCAACCATAAAATTATTTATTTGTTATTTACAATGCTCCCCCCGGCAAAGGCCACCTCACTGGCCAGGAATGGGGGGCGGGAAGGGAGGGAAAGATGAACCGCATGTCTCCCCCGGGAAAACACTCCGAGAATCCCCCCAAGGCTCTGCTTCTGCTTCGCTCTCGTTTCTGCTGGGGGGGGCAATGTGGGAAAAGTTTCCAGAGTGTCGACCCTGGCTGGGGGGGGGAATCCCAGCACCTTTGTGTTTTGCGCTGGGCGCAGCTCGCCCCCCCCGTAAAAGCACCGCCTTGCAGCCCTCAGGCCCTTCCGCAGCACAGCGCTCCCCTCCGTGGTGACTGGGGCAGGGGCCATGGTGAGGAGGGGGCCTGCCCCGCGTGCTGCCACCGCCCCCCCCCAAGCTGCCCCGTCAGACGGGAGGTTCTCCCAGTAGCGAAGAAGGGGAGCGATTTCAGTCCCCTCTGAACAGGGGGCAGGAGGATGCGAGTACGTGGCTCGCGCTTGCGCACCACCACCGAGGAGGGAATGGAGCCTAAGACCATCAGAAATATGTATTATCAGATGGTCCTAGGCGACCCCCCCCCAAAGGGGTCGCGACCCACAGGTTGAGAACTGCTGACTTAGACTGAAATGACTCGTTCTGAAATGAGTTTTAGTTTCTACTACTGTACTGCATATTCACAAGGAGTAATGATGCAGTTATCCTTGTGTGTTGTTGTTGTGTGCCTTCCAGTTGTTTCTGACTTATGGTGACATAAGGCCACCCTATCATGGAGTTTTCTTGACAAGATTTGTTCAGAAGGAGGGGCTTGCCTTTGCCTTACTCTGAGGCTGAGGGTGTGTGACTTACCCAACGTCACCCAGTGGATGTTCTTGGCTGGATGGGGATTTAAGCCATGGTCTCCAGCATCCTAGTGCAATACCCAAACCAATACACCACACTGGCTTTCCTTATCTTTTTGTGGTTCCCTTTAATTAAATATGGTGCAGCAAACCACTGTCTCAGAATCTCTGGGCCTTTTATAAACATTAATAAGTAGAAGACTCCACAGGTGTTTGGAAACTGAACTCAACTATGCATTTCTTGTGTGTGGCCTTCTTGAGAAGATGACTGTATTGATAGTCTAAACAAGAGTTCAGTACATGTATTGAATCAGTGGGATTTATATAAACGTTGACCTAACAATCAGCACTTGATTCAGCAGGTATAATTTATTTGGGGCCAGCGAATGGATGTAGGCCTGGAACAAACAAGATTCTAAAAGTTTAAAACTTCTGAAGTAGGTCAGTGGTACTTTTTGTTAGATGCGTTGTAGTTGTTTTACTCAGTTTAAATGAAGATAGCATCACTTTGAAGGCACAGTTTTCAAGTCTTAATATTATGAATGTAAAAGAGCCAGAAGTCAGTAGTAGTGTTGCATATTCTGAATGCATTTCCAGTTTAGATACTATGGGTCTAAAGCATGTGGAAATAAGTATGTGGTATTGAATTGAGTACACTGAAATGGCTCTTTGAAATAAAAAGAAGAAATGAAATTCAGTCTTTTACGTGTATGCACTTATGCTGTGTTGCTTCTAGTGGAGGAAATTGTATCTGACAAGGCTGTTGCTCAAAGATTAGCAGTGTTTAGATTAAGCTGTCCTTGATTTTACCATTTAATCCAACACTTGTGTTTTGGTATACTGAGGAAAACAAGATAATAGGGCACAATGACCATGTTAACCATCTTAAACACATACCAGCCACTGCAGGATCTCCCTACTGAGCCCCTCATAGTATGCCACTTGATACTTTTGTATAGTGATAGCTTCCATTACAACCACCAAAACATTTTGGATGGGATGTTATCTTGTTATCTCCAAGCCCAGGAGTAGGTGTATTTCTGTGACACATTTTTTAAAATATAATGGGCTAAAGAAGACTGACTTCTGCAGCCTGTATTAATGATACAAGTTTTGCAGTGGCACATCATTGCTCTTATGTGCACAGCTTTGCAGTGCTTATTCTTTGGTGTAATGCATTCTTATTTTGCTTGTCCTAGTAAAAGGAGGTATGGTCTAGTTGGGGCCAGCAAACAGGCTTGCTTCCAAACACTCAAAAGTCTTAGTCACCCTTCTGCCACTAAGATTTCACAAGACATTGCTTACATATTTTCAAAAACATATAATTGCTGGTTTGCCATGAGGGTTGGATATATGTGGTATGCCCACAGCCCTGTTCATAACTCCAGCTGATGGTCATAAAGGAGAAACTGTAGCTTGGAACAGAATACTCCTATCTTCCCTGAGTTATGAAACTTTGGAACTCAGCAGAAATGGCAATATTGTATATAGCACTGACTATTTTCCAAGTATTGTAAGTACAATATAGTAGTCCAGCTTCTTACTTGATCCTTTTAAGAGATTTCAGGGTCCCCTTTCCTTGTCATCCAGGATTTCATTTTTTTTTCTCTTTTCTTTTCTGTTTTCTTTTTTAAATTCCTTGGGTTATTCGGTCAAACTGATTGAGGAGCATTTAACTAGTTATGATGTTTGGGGATAGCGACTGGACTCCTGTTGGTTAATCCCAGCCAGAGCAGACTCATTAAATCAGTTGTTGACTGATGATTCAAACTGATTCAGTAGATCTTCTCTAGTTGGGACTAATAATAGGATTTAGACCAGTAAGTGCTAATAGTTCTTCTTCGTGGTCTCTGTGCCTCACACAATGAGAATCTTAGCACATGCACAGTAGCTTTTTGGAAAGTTCCAGAGCTGAGCAGCTTGGCGGGAACCCCTCCCCCATCTGGTTCTGAGTGTGCTCAGTCCCGCCAAGCTAACGGTCTCTCCTCAGTTTCTTTTCATCTGCTGACCTGTTAGCAGCTCAGAAAGGCTTTTCCTAGCTGAGCAGTCTGCTTTGCCTCCTTTCTTCGTTAGTTCGTTCGTTAGTTTTTTCTTCGGAAAAAAGTCAGTAAGAACTCTTCCCCCTTTCTTCTATATCTACTTTGTTTAAGTTTTGTGCGTCCTATGGTCGCAAAGTCCTGCTGTCGGGCGGCCATTCCGAGTGCCTCTTTTGCCTCAGGGAGGCCCACAACATCCGAGCTTGTCCTATTTATAGGGATTTTATGTCCTAGACGCTTAAGAAGAGGGCCTTTAGGCTTAAGTCCTATTGTTGGGAGCAAGCCCTTAAAATCAAGGAGCAGGCGGTGTCCAACACCGCCCTTTTCACCTCCTCCATGGCTTCTTCTCGACCGTCTGCGACTTTCAGGTCTGCAACCACACCCTCATTGATATCGATGTCAGTATCAACTTCGACGGTATCAGGCTCAGTACTGTCTTCAGCGTCCTTGCCTCTGGTGTCATCACTACCTAGGATTCTGAAGCTTTCTAGGATGCTGATTGCCACTTCTTCTTCTGGGGACACCTCTTCAGGCTCTCAATTGGTCTCGTCTCAATTTCGTAAGGTTCCCACGATCGCCCAGCGGAAGTGATCTTCATCCCATCTGCCTGATCCTTCTGCTAAGGATAAGAAGAAAAAGGAGAAGCATCACTCCCCTTCTCCTGCGACCCACCAGTCATCACTTTTGCTGATGCCTTCTCCGACGCTGCCTCCTATGGCTACCGTGAAGGAAGGGGATGCTCCTGACCTTCCAGAGGAGCATGAGCACGCCCAGCTCCCGGTGCTTCCTATACCAGTGTTGCTGGAGCCCTCTTCGGATGTTGAACATCGGCTTTCGCCGTCATTGTCAGCTCAGTTCGCGCCGCCTCTAACTATGGCGCCAACTGTGCAGGCTCCACCGCCTCAGTTGCACCCTCCAGCCGATCCTGAGTTCAACTGTCCAGCTGCTTCGGACACTCCTCAGGCTTCTTCTTGCAACCATCCTAGACCTTCTTCCCATGACCACACTCAAACCAGTTTGGCGCGCTCTCCAGGATATGGTGAGAAAGCCAGATCCCCGCTTCAGCGGGATACCTGTCTTGACCGTGGCCCATTGAGGACAAGGCTCAATTCGCCTTTCTCCTCAGCTTCATATATCGCTCACTATGGATACAAGCATCTCTGGAGGGAACAGCTAGGATCGTATTACTCCTATTCCCTGGCCTACAGGGATCAGTACCATGCCGATGTTCACCACTGGTCTCCATATCACTCACAGTGCTCTCGATCTCCATCTTCTGCTTCCCGCTACTGTCCAACACCACAGTACTGGCATTCTAGATCTCGCTCCTGGTCTCGTTCGCCTTACTTCCGACAGTCCCTGGCATGCCGACACTCTCGCAACTGCTCGCCTCACTGTCAGCCAGCCTCGCCACCTCCTCGGGTGATAGCAACGGTTTCACGCCCACCGCCTGATACTCACCTGCTGTCGACACTACCCACTTCCTTGACGGTTTCAGTACCAACTCAATCTGTGGTCCGTCTGATCCTGGCGGTTATTCTGGTTTCGTCGACATCGATGGTGGCCTCACGGATTTTATTACCTTCAGTACTGGTTACGATACCAGCTTCCAATGCACTGTCTCTGACTGTACCTTCAGTCTCAGTACCAGATTTGCCTGGGGCACGTGGGCCTCCTTCTCCGTCTTCACAATCTTATGGCTCCGATTCTGAATCTGCCAACTCTACACTGAATTCGCACTGTTCCCTGCCGCTGGCATTTGGGGAACCCTCGCCAGACTCGGCACCAGAAGATGTGAAGCAGTTTTCGGACATAATAGTAAGAATGGCCAACGCTCTGGGCCTCGACATTTTCTGGGCCTGCTCCGACTATGCAGGGCTCTGTTTTCCACTATGTGGACACGTGGCCTCCGTCCACAGCCCTGATACCATTCCTCCTGGTGCTGCAGGAAGTGTTGAAACACCCATGGGCCCAACCAGCTTCTCTTCAGCCGATACCTCACCACTTAGAACACCTATACCAGACACAGAAGAAGGATGTGGACTTCCTTTTTAATCATCTGGTACCGAACTCCATACCTGTGGAGTCCTCCCAGATGAAGGGCAGTAAGAGGGCTCACACCACTCCACTGGACCGTGAGGGCCGTCGTTTGGACTCATTCAGTCGACACTTCTACTCAGCGTCTTCCCCGATCGCCAGGATTTCTAATATGCAAGCGTGCCTGGCCACGTACCAAAGGAACATCTGGGACAGGTTCTACCCTCTTCTGGCCCACTTGCCTGACGATCATAGAACGAGTGTCATCCAGTTCTATAATGAGTCAGTAGCCTTGTCAAACCAACAGATTCTATCCTCTCACCATACCGTCGACGGCGCAGCTGGGGTGATGGTTAGCGCTGTTGCCCTTTGCCGCTTTGCATGGCTCAGTTCGGCCGGCCTTGCAGAGGATAGCAGGAAGAGGATTGAAGACCTGCCCTTTGATGGTCAAGGGCTTTTCCACACAACCACAGATGAGGCCATGGACCACCTAGTAAAGGCTCACCTTACTGAGAAGAAGATGGGTCTCCACCCTAAACACCTCATTCTAGGAGACTGTCTTCCTCGAATTCGTCTTGGCGTCGCTCGGCCTACTCCTTTGCCTCGCTGGATGTTTTCTCAGTTGTCCTTCCCGGCATCATCGAGACGGCCCTTTAGAAGATGGCAGCCATCCTCTAAGAGGTCCTCCTCCATGGCTAAGTCCCATTTTTGACTTCCTTCGCAGGTCGCCACCACATCCATCTTTTCATCTGCCTACCAGCTTCGCCAGAAACCTGGGTCTGGCACTCCACTTGGACACCTGGTGGCGGATCACCACGGACTCTTGGGTTCTTTCTATCGTCCATCTTGGTTACGCTATCGAATTTCAAAATATAAAAGGCGAAAGATTTATACGACCTGAAGAGAAACCAGCGTATTAACTACGTGGTTCGGGTTTGTGTTAAATTTATATCATACTTTAATTTATTTTCCTATCTTTTGGATTGTTCATTAGTACTATGTGTGTATCGGGTATGGGAAAATGAGAAGGTGAATGTAACTGTGAATAATAAAAAGATTTAAAACGAATTTCAAAATATACCACCTCAAGGCGTCTTTTATTCCACCTCTGCCAGCCCTGCTCTTCTAGAGGAGATACTCCTTCACAAAGGAGCCATAGAATGGGTCCCGCCCTCAGCCAGTACCACCGGCTTCTTCTTCAGGTACTTCACAGTACCGAAGTCGGATGGTACCCTCCGACCGATCCTGGATCTAAGGGGAGAGAATTCCTACATTCTCCCCGAAAATTCAAGCTGGTCACTCTTTCTGCCATCCTGCCCTTTCTGAGGCATTGGGACTGGTTCGCCTCTATTGACCTACAAGACGCCTACTTCCATATCACAATTCAGCCCCACCACAGGAAATACCTGCGTTTCACGATCGACGGTGTGTGCTACCAGTACAAGTGTGTGTGCTACCATTCAGCCTCTCCACAGCTGTGGAGTCGTACCTCCGCACGAAACACGTTATAGTTTACCCCTACTTGGACAACTGGTTGCTGGTGGTGCCTGCAAACAGAAGTTGTACGAGGACATTCATCTAATACTCTCTCTTCTCTCTGAACTTGGTCTCAGGATGAATCCCAAGAAGTCTCACCTGGAGCCATTTTGCACCCTGGACTTCATTGGTGCCACCCTGGACTCTGTCGCCACCAGACCATTCCTGCCAGTGAAGCGGGCCCGGACTCTGCGTCACACCATCACTGCCATCTTGCGTGCCCCAGCAGTTCCTGCCAGACGAATCCAGCAACTTCTGGATTACATGGCAGCGACGATGACTGTGACTTGTCTTGTCTCCGCGCTCGCCCGCTGCAACATTGGTTCGTCAGAACCTTCGACCCCCTTCTGGATGATCAACGTCAGCCGCTGCTGGTTCCCCGACAGGTCAAGGATGCTCTTCACTGGTAGCTCTTGCTTTCACTTGCTTTCAGAAATGCCATTTGTCGAGCCTCACCTGATGATTACCGCCATGACAGATGCTTCCCACCTGGGCTGGGGAGCACACTGCAGCCACCTAGCGGTGCAGGGCCACTGGACCGGCTTGGAGACTCATCTCCACATCATTGCCTTAGAGCTTCTGGTCATCCTGAAAGCCTTGCGGGCCTTTTGCAATCTTGTTGCCGGCCGGACAGTTCAGATCTTGTCCGACAACACAACGGCCGTCTGTTATGTCAACAGACAAGGGGGCACTCTCTCCTCCACTCTTCTCCACCTGCTTCTTTGCCTCTGGGACTGGTGCGTGCCACTGAGTGTTCATCCCATCGCGGTTCACCTGGCAGGTCGAGACAACATTACAGCAGACTTACTAAGCAGGGATGCGGCGTGTCACCATGAATGGTCCCTCTCCAATGCCGTTTTCAGCAGGACAGTGTCTCATTGGGGCGCCCCCTCCATCAACCTTTTTGCGACCGGCCGGAACAAGAAATGCCCCCACTACTGTTCGAGGGCTGGCCTGGACCCAGGCTCCCTTGGAGACGCCTTCCAATTTCGGTGGGACAAAGACTTTCTGTACATCTTTCCCCCATTTCCACTCCTGGGTCAAGTGGTAGCCAGGATTATGTTGGAGCACACCAACGCCATCCTGATAGCTCCATATTGGCCAAGACAACACTGGTTCGGTGCTTTTCTCGAGGCAGTTCAGGACCATGAGATGCAGCTCCCTTGCATACCGGACCTCCTCTCTCACTCGGGCGGTCACGTCCTGCATCTGGACCTGCCACTCCTGTGTCTCCACACGTGGAGGATAATCTTTTAGACTCCCCTGCTATCCAGGTGGTACTCACGGCCGCCAGGAAGGAGTCCATGCAGAGATCCTACCATTATAAATGGCAAAAGTTTGTGGCCTTCGCTGACGCCCAGCATGAACAGGCATTGCTGGTTGCGTTGCCCACCGTACTGCATTTTCTCCTGCAGCTCCGGGAGCAGGGACCAGCGTTCGCGTCACTTAAGGTGTACCTGTCGGCTATCATAGCTTATCAGCCATGTGGTACCCCTTCCGCGGCCCTTTTTCAAGATGCTACTCTCAAACAATTTCTCAAGGGCCTCCAATATCTTTACCCTCCGGCCTCCCCACCTCTCCCGCCTTGCTCGCTGTCTCTGGTAATTTCTCAGTTGATGCGACCTCCCTTCAAACCGAGGGCAACTTCAGATGACCGCCTTTTGACCTTGAAGACAGCCTTCTTGGTCGCTGTCACCTCGGCCAGGTGAGCTGGAGAACTTACTGCACTGAGGTCAGATGAACTCTTCCTTGTGTTCCATCATGACAAAGTGGTGCTGCGCCCAGATGTGTCCTTCCTCCCGAAGGTCATTTCGGACTTCCATCTAAGCCAGGATGTCATTTTACCTACCTTCTATCCTGATCCGGCTTCACTTCTAGAGCGCTCACTTCATTCCTTCGACGTCCGTCGGGCTCTAGCCTTCTACCTTCATCAGACTTCATCCTTCCGACAGACCCCTCACCTTTCTGTGTGTTATGGTGGCTGTCAGAAGGGCCATAAGGTGTCCACCCAGTGCTTTTCTAAGTGGATGGTCCAAACTATACACCTGGCATATGAACTGGCCAGACAACCTCCACTGGCTCCTCCACTCTGTGCCCACTCCACAAGAGCTTTGTCTTCCTGAGCAGCTCTCCTACATGGGGTAGATCTGGAAGAGCTCTGCCGTGTGGCTACCTGGTTGCGACCCTCGACCTTCGTTCGCCACTACCACCTTGACTGCCAGGCCAGGCATGATGCTCGTTTTGGTCATGCAGTGCTGTCTTTGATCCTGTAGGACCTGACCCGTCATCCAGTGGTAAGCTACTCAATCTCCCATTGTGTGAGGCACAGAGACCACGAAGAAGAAGAACAGGTTGCTTACCTGTAACTGTGGTTCTTCGAGTGATCATCTGTGCCCTCACACACACACACCCAAGCCTCCCCTCTTCAGGTCCTGCTTCAGCGGACTTCGAAACTGAGGAGAGACCGTTAGTTTGGCGGGACTAAGCATGCTCAGTACCGGATAGGGGAGGGATTCCCACCAAGCTGCTCAGCTCTGGAACTTTCCGAAAAGCTACTGCACATGTGCAAAGATTCCCATTGTGTGAGGGCACAGATGACCACTCAAAGAACCACAGTTATAGGTAAGCAACCTGTTCTTATTTCATCTGATTTTATAAAAATGATACAATTTTATTTTAAAAAATGCTTGCTGCTTTGTAGTTTGTCTAGCATTAAAACATTTGGATCTTAGCAAAAACTGTGCATTTCAAGCAGTTTAGTCATCCAGCCCTAAAAAAACCCATCATAGTTCTCAAAATATAGTCCCATTTCTCCCCATGCTATTCTATTCATTGGCATATAAACCTGCACTTCTCAACTTTTGGTTCTTCTGGTGTTTTGTACTTTAACTTCCAAAAGCCCCTGTGAGCATGGCTACTGCTCAAGGATACTGAGAGCCAACACATCTGAAGGGACAAAAGTGGATAGGCTTGTTGCAGGGATTGGCATTTCTGTACTGACACTCTCTCTTTTCACTCAACCTTGGTTTTTGCCCAGTATAGTTTTCTCAGACTAAGATAGATATGGGATAAGAATTTTCTTGGAACTGGATTCCTATTTGATCATAGGTCATAACATGTTGGAAAGTCTTGTAATCAGTTGTGTTGGCGGAAGACTTCCCAGGGTCATATCTGTATATTAAAGCAGGTAAAGGAGATAGACTTGTTGCCTGCCATTCCTCAAAGCATAGTGTTAACAAAATATTATATGAAGTAACTGCAAACCTCAGATATGTTTAAGTCATTGAATTATACTATTATTATATTTATTATTATGAATTATACTATTTCAGTGGAAAGCAGGAAGAACAGCCATATACAACATATTTGGGATATATTTTCTGTGAGTGAGAGCAAAATACATTTGAGGGAATAATAGAAAAGTCGGAACATTTTAATATACCATTGTAATAAGATGCATGAGTCTCTCTTGATTTTAGTATACATGCATCTCATTTTGGAAAGATGTGTAAGCTAGTGTTTCAATATATAATATAAACTGAAGAAACAGGAAGTTCAAGCCATTTTCATTTTTTCTGATCTGTTCTGTTCAAAGCTACCATTGACTGTGAGATCCCTTCCCTACCAGTGTTGCAATTTGCTGGAGTCCTTCTTCCAGCTCCCTTTTCCAAGGATTCTTGGAAATGCATGATCTTGAAGATACAAATTGCCAACAAATTACAGTTAAATTACATATCACTGAGCTTCTTTGTCTCATTTGTTTTTTGGGCAAACCCTCTGTATAATTCTCTGAGGATTCCTAGAACATTTCTGTAAACTACTGGTGGTTCATGGAGACCTATCACAGGATGGAGTCTGTAGTTGCTGTTTCAGCTCCTCCCACCAGAAATTCTTCTTGAAACTTTGGAAGATACAACCAATCAAAAACGAGCAGGGTTGCTTTCATGGTAGTGGTCAGTTTTTTGGAACGCTCTTACCAGAAAAGTCCAGCAAACCAATTCTGAAGAGAACTTTAAGAGATGCTTCCAGATGGGTGGCTGCTAGTGCTGTGAATCAAAGCACACTGTACCGTTCTTCTCTCTCTCTTTTTTTTTAAAGCTTATTTGTGCATTTGATATATGCTTTTTGGTACAAAGGCTGTTAAAACGGACCTATTACAGTAGTCTAAGAGCCAATGTGATGTAGTCGTCTGAACATTGGACCACAACTCTGGGAGACCAGGCTTCAAATCCCTGCTTGGCCATGGACACCCACTGGGTGAGCTTGGGCAAGTCAGTCTCATCTAAAGACGACCTCCCCCCTGAATAAATCTTGCCAAGAAAACCCCATGGTAGGGTCACCTTTGCAATGACTTGAAGGCACAGAACAACAGCATTAATGGTAGTTACAATTGGGCAGAATATAATCATCAGCTCCTCTTCTCCCTAAATGATGTCCTTTATATGAGTAACCATGACAATTTGGGAAGTGCAGTCCCTGCCTTTTAAAACTGTCTAGTTTTCATCAGTGTGTGAGAAGGAATCATATGCAAAGTACTGTACTCTGTAGGATATTTTAAGAACATCAGAGAGCTAGGATCACCATCATGGTTGATGTGATTATTTTAAGTCAGGCTTGCAGCACGCAGTTGGGGTGAGGTGAGAGAATGAATATTCCTTTGTGAATAAAATGTTTGCTGTAAATTTTAGAGGCAAAGTGTGAAATGCATTCTGCTTGTAGAACTGAAGGAGTGGTTTTGTTTGGCCTTGTTTCTGTCTCTTGGTCCTGGAACCCAACTAGACCTGAGATATGAGACAGGTTTGCAATAGTCACCTAGTTTCTCTCTTTATCTTTGTAATGGAAGAGACTTCCTGCAGAGGATATTCAAGCAGAATTCTACTATTCCCACATTTTCCTCTCCAGGAGAGAGAAGGTACATCGATTTGCATTTGTTTCGTGTAGAAGAAGAGAAAAAAGCTGACAGGTGAAAAGTATGGAAACACTGAGTGAGGATGATGGTCTTTTTCCATCATAATCTTCAGTGATAGCACAATTCACCATTAAGATCAAGTTACTTTTCCATTACTTTTTGCTACGTTTGAATGGAAAACAACAACTTAGACTTGATCCATCCAAGTTTAAAACTTCCCTTTAAATTGCCCTTTAAATGCCTGTATAAGAGTAAGGATTCATAAAAGAATCATAGGGTTGGAAGAGACCACAGGGGCCTTCCAGTCCAACCCCCTGCCATGCAGGAAGGGGCACCAAAGAACTGCTAAGCAGAGGCTGGATGGCCATCTGTCCGGAGGGCTTTCCTGCATGGCAGAGGGTTGGACTGGATGGCCCCTGTGGTCTCTTCCGACTCCATGATCCTATGATTGAAAATAACCAGACACTGCTAGCCCTAGCACCAATAAAGCCATATTGGTCCCAGTTGGCACATCCCTTTTGTTGCCCCCAAATGAAACTGGGGGAGGCTATAGGAACGTTGCTTGTAGCTCATGATTACCGCCCTCTTCTTTTCACACTTCTTCTGAGGGCTATGTGACAAGTTGAGGGGTGGAATACAGACCTCCTCTTTAGAGATGGTTTTGCAACTCCCGCTGCTGACTGAGCGTATTTGCCCTCCTGGTGTATAAAACGGCCTCCCGACTCTCCCTGGTGGTGAGTTCCATCTCCGTCCAAGGATGGCCCTGCCACGATGCCTTGCAACCTCCGCGGCTGAGCGGATGCCCCCAGTGGCCCCAGCCCACTCAAAACGTCCCGCCCACTCGGGTGGGCCTCCTGCCTCGCGTGCTTGTGGGGCGGGGCGGCGCTTTCTGCTTCGGGCTGTCTTGCAAGCGTTGTAGAGGGATGGAGAGCGGGGCAGCCAGGGTGACCGAGAGGCGCCCGGGGCCGCCGCGCGTTGCCTGGCTGGCTGTGTGTGCAAGGCAGGAGGAGGAGGAGGAGGCGCCGCAGCAGCAGCCGCCGCCTCTGCGCCCTCCCTCCCGGCCGTTCCCCGCCTCCTTTACGCGCAGCCACCCGTCCCTGTTTTCATGAATGAAAACCAATCGGTCAAGTATAAATAGATCCGAAGGCTGCCGACGTCACGGGGAAAGGGACTTGTGCCGCTGCTTCGCAGCCTGGCGCTCTCTCGCCTCTCTCTCTCTCTTTGCACTGCGCTCCACATTCACCCTGGATCCCGAGGGGAGGAGGGAGCGAGCCTGGGCTGGAGAGGGCATCGGCGGCGGCAGCAGCAACAACAGGGGCGGCGGCGGCGCTCGGAGGAACAGCCTGAAGGGCAGCTCCCGCGCCATGCTGCCTTTGTGCAAAGTTGGGCGGCTGCGGGTCTCTTGCATTGCACGCCCGGTGTAAGGAGCGGCGGGGACTCAGTGCGGCGGCCACGGCTGCTGGGGCCACGGGGGGCATCCGCTCAGCCCCGGAGGTTGCGAGGCATCCGTCCCTCCCGGGTAAGGTGCCGCGTTCCGCCACCGCGCGTGGTCCCGCTCAGCTGCTCTGTGCGCGCTCAGCCCCCTGGCCGGAGGCTTCTCTTCTGTCCCGATTGCCCTCCGACCCCGTCCTTTACTTTCCTTGGTTGCGGGTTTGCCCTCCACGTGCGCTGCGAGGCAGCCTTTCCCCAAGCGTTACCCGCCAGAAAGTTTGCCTCCGGTAAACTCTTAGCAACAGCGGCATCCGCTGCCACCGTCCCGCAATTGTCTGGACTGTACCCGCCGCCTCTCCCTTTTCCCGAGAAGATGGGGAGAATCCGGGACAGCGATCCTACACGGGTTGCCTTCCGTGCTGTTGCCTTTGCCGGGGAGGGGCGGCGGCGGGGCCGGGCCCGTTCGAAGAGCGTCTGCCTGGCCGGCAAAACCTAATCGAAGTCCCCCGGTGCGCCCTCTTTTTCTCGCTGAGTTGGGCCCGCATCGTTGTCCCGCTCCCGGGCCTGCTTTTGCCTCTCCTGAGGCGGCCGTGGAGTCTGTTGTGAGTTGCTGTGACAACAATCAGGGGCTGCCCTGGGGGGGCTTCCAACGGACATACTGAGGGGGAGGAACGAGTTTCAACAAGCCACGGGTTTCTGGTTTGGGGGTGGTCTCCCCTCCCCCAAGCCGAAGGGCTACCCCCCCGATCTCATCCAAGAAAAGCAATTTTAAAAAAAAAAAAGTTTCCTTAGACTTGTATGCCCTGAAGTCATTTTCTTGACTTATGGCGACCCACAGGCGAACCTATCACGGGGCTTTTGGGGCAGAATGTGTAGGCTACGAGCCTGTTAATTATAAATCCTTCACCTTCCACAAGAAGTGGACGCAGAGATGGGCGTCTTGCCGCTGATCCTGAGTTAACATCCCCTGTGTGCTTTCCAGTGAATAGGCTCTCGAATGAATGGGATAACCGCAGGTTGCCGCCTTCCTGCTGAACTTCTGAGCGACTCTTATTTCAGTGGGCGGGGCGGGCGAGCGGAGCAGGTGCCGATCCCCCTCGAAGGGGAAGAAGTGGCCCTTAAAAGCCCTGAGATTGGGCTGCCTCTTTCCGATAATGTTTATCACACAACAAACATTTCAGTGGAACCTCCCCCCCCACTTGTTTTGCCTGAGATGTGTGGCATCCCAGGGCCAGCGTCCCTCTCAAAACAGAAAAGGCAAGGCAGGCAGTCTGATCCAGTTCTTTTGACCGACTTGGCCGCTGCTGGCCATAACGCAAGCCATGTGGTAAAAAGCTGGCTTTGCACATCTGTTCACAGAGAGCCGTGAAGTTCTGCATATGGTCACAGGGAGAGCTAGGAGGCGATGCCAGAATATTCTCGGTGACTGACAGTAGCTCACCCGCCGTTTGTTTTCTGTTCCTGGACGTTCTGCTGAACAGCAGCCAAACATGTAGCGCCTAGCAAACTAATGGTATTGGATAAATGCTGAACTGGACTAGGGCTATTTTTACAAAAGCAAAAGCAGACTGAAATGATGTGATGTTGTTCATTCATTCTGTCATAGGCATGTTTGGGCCCCCACCACTGGCCATTATGATGTTGCCTTAATTAATCATTGCTAAGTCAGTAGTTTGCACCAAACAATTGTGCCTATCTATCTTGCCTCTTTTGCCTTCCTCCCAGAAGGATATTTTGCCTAGACTTCAAATTCCATTTTTATGTTTACCTTTGTTTTAAGAAGTAAAAAATTCTTCTGAATGTGTGGCCCATTTTGTGAGCTAGATACATGGAATATATTCCTTTCAATCTAATTTTCTCTGTAGTGTTGCTTTTTGTGTGCATTAGTATGCATTAGAATATTGACTCAGGTAACTGCTTTTCCAAGGCCCTTTGGATAATAGCAGTCTGTGCTTCTATTACTTTTGGAGAACAATAAATCAAATTTCAAATGTATTCTTATCTAATCCCATATTGATACAGGGTAGAAACTTGGATAGGGTGGTATTCATTAGCTTGGAATTTAAATCAATATGCTTTCCAAGGCTAAGGAATATATCAACCTTTAACATAATAAAATTAGATACTCAGATGCACAAACAGGTAAGTAACTTCCATCAGCCTCCAGTAGACTTTGGTCTCAATCCATTTCTACGTTCTAACTAGAGTAAGACCCATCAGTACAAACTTGGTAAATCAATACTTTTGTAAGTTCCATTTGTTTAGTGGGTGTACTCTAGTTGAAATTAGCAATTGGATTTAGGGCTTTGCATTTACTGGCTCTGGGATGTGGTCCATGTCCATTTATGAATTTAGCTTAAGTATATAAGATTTAGGTCTCCTGGCTCTACTCATAGGCACTTATCATGGGAACAGTGGAATTTGACTATAACCGTTATAGCACCTATTCAATAGGAGAAAAATAGTGATTAAGGCAATAACCAGATTTGATAAACCTCTTTTAAAAATCCACCTATACATTGATATATAATAGAGCATGGCACGTTAATAAAATGTTAATGTTGATAAAAACTAAAGGATCTTGGGACTCCCATAATAATTTTTCATTTGGCAACAATTTCAAATCTCACAATTCCGCCGTTCATCTTGTTGGACTAAATAACAGCAAGCTTTGTTGCTATTTTTCCCCTCTTGAGGGCTGAGTTACTTAGGGGAGCATTTTTCAATGCTCTAGGTGTCTATAGGTGAGATATAGGTTATGTAACAATTCTCCTTCAATCCCTGTGTCCCCCTATGAGTAAAATGTGTCATCTTCTACAAATCTACCAGCTACTGATTATCTTTCAATGGCCTTTTGACATAGTGGGAATATCTTTGGAGTTCCTGTAGCTGGAATCCTGTTGGTTAGTCCTAGCTAGAGTAGACCTGCTGAGTCAACACATAAGTAAACCCCATTGATTCATTAGTTCTCCTCTATTTGATACTAGCAATAGGCTAGTATGTATCCTGATTCCTTGTTCTCCTGCCCACCTGTTTATCATCAATGATAAATACAATAACTTAATGGCCAAAAGCATTTTTTTTAATTTCTCAGAAAAAAAAATGTGGTTTTCCCCCCTTTTGTTTCTGTTATGGTTCGACTCAGTCTCTTTAACAGAGTAAGCGGTGAGACATAAAATATCAAAAACTGAGAACCATGGCCTTAAGTAGTAACTTCCTGAAGGCCACAAACCATAGGTGGTCATAGCTCAGAAACGTGTTGGGTTTTTTCCCCCATTTTTTTTAGATTTTGAGACCCAGACTTGGGAAACTTACATTTTTTTAAACTATAACTCTCACAATCCTGGTAGCCATGTTGGCAGTTCTGGGAGTTGTGGTCCAAAAGGACTTTTGCAAACTTTGGTGGTTAGAGGTGGGGTAAACCCTCTTCTGTCCTCTTCCTCTGTCATCTCCTTCTCCTTCTTCTTCTGCACATTTAGTGGTTGTGCTTTTCCTTGGAGTAGGGGAGATATTTTTGATGTTTAAGAAGTACCTGTAGAGGTATGAATATACCCATCCATGAAAAACAAACAGACAAACCTGATTTTACCAGTGGTATAAGTGCACTAAGGTTGGGTGAAGAAATATATGTGTATTGTGCACAAAAAGAAGAGGACAGTAGCATTTTAGCTCTGAAATAACTCAACTGTACAAGCACTAGAACAGAATGGACAAGTCATGGCCCTCCAGTGCTGTTGGATTGTAATTTCTATCAACCCTAGCTGACATAGCCAAGGGTTATGATATGATAGAAGATGTAGTCCAAACAACATCTGGAGGGGTGTGGATTGGCCATCCCCACTGCCCCAATTAAGAAGAGGAATGTTTTCATATCTTTAATTTATACTGTATGCCAGAATATTTATACAGTCAAGCTGTCATTGACCTCTGTGGCAGTATGGGCTGTTTTAAGAATGTTTACATTGGATAGCTGAGTTGACTCATATGGGAGGAGAGTTCTTTACAACAGTGTTCAAATGTGTGCTCAACGAGAGAAAGAGAGAGGCCAGTCTGGAGAGGATTAAGAAAGAGGTGGGATTCATAGCCCTAGAGAATCAGAAAACACAGTCACTGTAGGATTTCCATTGTGCTTTATGTTCTGCAGCATGGTTTTTTCAAGTTCCGTTGTATTATTATTGTTCTTATGAGAAATGCTGTTGAATGTTCATGGTATTCACAGAGTAACATAAGAAATATGGACTCTCTAAGGAGCTTGTAAACTGGATTTTGTCAGGGGTGAAGAAAACAAAGGGAATGACAGAAACAAAGGTAATAGAAAATGAATATAAGTAAGTGTGTTACATGTAAATATTATCAGTTTTGACTTAGAATGAAAACTAAGGTATTAGGTGAAAGGTTTTACAGAAAAATAAGTGTGTGTGTGTGTGTGTGTGTGCGCGCGCGCGCACATGCGTGTGGATTCCGGGAGTTACTGTCCAAAAAGTAACTTTTCCAAACTCTGTACTGTGAAACAGAGAAATAGAGAGGTTGATTCTGTCTTCATCTGCTGTAGTTTAAGCAGAGACATGTTATACATGTGTGTAAGGCTACTTTGCCTTGCTTAACTCTAAAAATGAGGAGAAAACCACCTTGCCGGAGCTTGCTTACATGAGGGATATAGAATAGCATGCAAATAGCCATTGCCAGCCACAGCCAAGAAAACCCTCCTGTGCAGACATCATAGGCTGCAAGTTCATCTCTCACCACCATGGCAGGGCCCTTTGCTACCAGGAGATATCACAGCTCTGCACAGTTTTTCAAAGATGAGAACTTCTTGCAGAAGTGACAATGACTGCTACCCCATCAGCATCTGGCTTACCTGTATAGAATTGGCTCCTTCCTAAATGCCTGGCTCTGTGTGTTCTCAGAGCTGGCTCTATGGGAGCAGCAGGGATGTCCATGAATATAGCCTGTGTTGTGGAGCAAGTGATTTCCCAAGTGAGCCCTGGCCCTTCCTTAGAACCAGGGCATTCAGAATGTGGTCAAGTGTTGTGGCTTCTGCTTCCTCTGACTTCACTGAGTGGGGAGAGCTCTCTTAATATTGCCACCACAGCTACTTCTTTCTGCACTTGGGAACTTAAAAATATGTTGACTTATCAAATTCCTACTGTTTTAGTGGTTCTGCCCTAGTTGGGACAACTGGTTAGCTCAGTAGGGCAAAAGAGCCAGATAATGGGAAACAGGGCTTTTCCAGGGCTTGAGCTGGTTTGTGCTCAGTCCAGTATGCTGATTCAGACCAGATATGGCATAATGTGGGTTTTCTGCACACAGTTTTAATACTGAAATCTAGAATCACTCTGCTTTCATTTGTTTTCATTACAAACACGAAATGTCAGTTGCGTGCAAAATAAACTCAGCACTTACTGTTGTGTTGATAAACTCTAATTCTAATGAGACTCACACCACAGAAGCTATTTATTTCAGAAAAGAATCCAGAATTTGTACTTTGGGTGGACTCCAAACCCTTGCTACCCTTTTCCCATTTTGCTCTGCAGCATCATGATAATTAATCTTTTTGCTTGGACCACAGTAAATCTAATCCAGCATTCTGTTTCCAGCAGCCAGCCAGCCATCTTTGTAAGCCTATTACCAGGGCACAAACTAGATAGCTTTCCCGTATTTTTGAACTCTAACCATTGTCATTCAACAACACACTTGTTAGAGGTATTCTGGGAATTGTACCCCAGAAGTAACTTTTCTAAGCTTGCATTATGACAGAGGTAGTAAGGGGAGAAAACTCTTGATCTGGATTCAGTTGGGTTTGGGTTGTCGAAGGCCTTTGTCTTTGACAGTTTGGCTAGTTCTGATGTCATTGGTGTCAATCTGTGTATACCTCTTTATAAAGGCAACATCCTAACCTGTTTCTTTCCTAGCATAAAAAGACATTGATTTTGCACTTGAGAGAGGCTGCTAACTTGTACAGAAGTACTTCAATATATAACATTTCAGGTGTAGTTGTGCAGCTGGTATTTGATGCTTTGCTCTGCCTTCTCTTACTCAGCATGTTTTGTCATTGCCTTATGTTCAATAAGCAAGCTATATGAAGTGAGAGCAGTTCATCCTTCTTTGTTACAGCATTTTTTTCCATTTGAACTGATGTACTAAGTTTTTCTTTTCTTTGATATGACTCAGAGTATTTATATACTTCTGTTTACTTCTGCAAATCTTGTTTTATCTAATTTTGGATTCCATCCCAGGAGAAAGGGAGAGTATAAATCCAATAAACAAACAGTAAAAATGTGTTTTATCAATGAAGCAAAATTTCTCTATTGCTTGCTGCTTCTAAAGTTGAAGTTGGGAAGGATATTGCCACACCATGATGGGTGTAAGTTTGGCCAGGCAGGACAAAGTGGTTCAGGTGTGTTTTGTCTCTGATATTAGTCTGGTTCAAAGGATTTTGAATGAGATGGAACAATTATTCTTCACATGAGAGAGGAGGAATGAAAGCTTCCATTTCACTTTTGTAAACTACATATTCTCACTACATATAAATGCAGGCTACTGTATGTTTTTCTAGGATTAGTTACTTAATAAATCAGAATATTAAACCATGAGTTGATTTGGAGTTTTTTTTAACAAACTTGAGTTAAAATAAACCAAGATTCTCAAAATTAGTACATAACAGGAAGATACATTAAAAAAAAAGAACAGGGAAGAGGAAGCTTTCATCTCCTCTTCTTCCATATGAAGGAATGGAGGGGGAGTCTGAACTTGCTGTGGTTCATTCATGATCCTCTAAGCCACAAGTTTCAGAGGATTTATGAACAGAGTGCCTGTGGTTTTTTTTGTTTTAATTTCCTTCCTGTTCTTTTAATTCTCTTTGCAGGGGTGGGTGGGGGGAGATTCTCTTAAGGTCGATTCATGTTAAAATATTGTTTCACTTCAAATAAGTGTATGGTGGCATGGGATGCTACCTTACCTGGTCAGGTAATATGCAGAGTTCATTGTCTTCATATTGTGGGAGGGGACTCAGAACTTTCTTTGGATTTGCAAAAGGGGCCTGCGGCCCAAAAAAAATTAAGGGACTTTCCATACTACGCTGTTATAGTGCTATTATTCCACTTTCAACATCCTGTGGAATTCTGGGGTTTGTAGTTTACTGAGGCCAAAGAGCTCTCTGGCTGAGAATTCTAAAGGCCCTTCCCTAAACTGCAGACCCCAGGATTCCACAGGATGTTGAAACTGGAATAATAGCACTGTAACAGTGTCATGTGGAAAGATCTTAAGAATCACTGAACTAAGCTATTGTTAAGACAGTAATCAAAACTGCATTGTTAACTTCATTTTTGTGTTTTGCTTAGATGTAGTCTCACGGTAATGCTCAGATTTGACTTCAAAAAATAATGTTCCTTTTGTTTGGGTGTGAAGTTGATTTTGTTGTTGTTTGGGGAGTACTGTGTTTTACCCCCTTTTGTTTCTAAAACACTTCTGTAAGGTAGGCTACACACTCGTGTTGCCTCAGCTAAGGATGCAAACCCAGACTTTCTTAAGTCTCCCCAGTTTGTCTATTGATTCACCCTGAGCATCCAGTGAAGTCCTTGGCCCTTGTGTCTAACTGCAGCTCTTCACATTCATGGCAGTCATTTTCTAATTCTTTATTTAGAATTCTCGCTGATTCTGTGCTGCAGGTGATCTGAGCCAGAGTGTCCATTTTTTTGGCAAAAAGTCTTTGGTGTGATATGAAGAATAAATTACATTCACATGATTTGTACAGCCTGTTCCAGAACTTGGACAAGTTATATGTTTGGAATACAGCTGACTGCAGGAGTGACCATGTTAAAGATTCTGGGGGTAGCAGTCTTAAAAAGTAATTTGTCCAAACTCAAGTTTTTTTTCTAGAAGAGGAAAGAGGACATCCTGATTTGAGTTGCTCCTCCTTCTTGCTCTGAAATGCAGGGATTAGAAGCTTTGCAGCAGTATCCAGAAGGGGGAATGACCCCCCCCCCCGAAGCCAGTATCATTCCTGCATATTGCTCTTTTAGATTGTCCTCTGTCACCGTAAAACTTGTTGCTTCTTATTTCTTATTCTTACTTCTCAAAAACAAGCAAACCAATCTCCCCTTTCCTTTCTTTCTTTCTCCTTTTCCTCCCTTCTTTTGTCTCTATCCTTCTTTGTGGCCAGGATGAGAATGTGGATACCTTGTGAAGAATTTCCTCAGGAGATTTTCCTGTTAGAGATTATGTCTTTCATGGAAGCGTCTGATTCCCATCACATCAATGGCAACCTTGGCATGCCTGAGGGATCCACTCCCCTCCCTTGACTCAGAGAACTCTGGCAAAGCTGTGAGCAGAGCAGAAGAGGTAGTCAAGTCAACAGAGAGACTGGTATGCTTGGAGAAGAAAGAGGAAACATTCACATGGTTTCCACCATGGCATGTTACCAGCACACATCTCAAATTAGATCTTGGGAGGAGGCATAAGGGCAACCGCCCAGATGATCCCTTGTTCCCCAGTTGTTGTCAGTCAAGCATTACATTCCACCTTCTTAATCTGGGCAAGAATGCATGTTACCCAAGAAACTGCAGTATCTTTCCCTTCTAATCAAGATACCTGCCCCATTGCCTTCTCCAAGAATAACTGACCCTTCTACAAGCCCTAAGTTGAAAGGTAGAGGGTCTTTCTCTTCCCCTTCTTCCCTGCCTGATTCTTCTGATTCAGCCATTTCTCCATCTGCAAAGGGCTGATTTACACTGCACAAACTTTTCCATACCCACCATTTTGTAAAAGGCACCGCACCACAAAGGTGGGAGCCATTCTGAAACAATCATCAGGACTTGAAATCTCTAAGAGACTTGTGTTTTCCACTGCCAGTATAAAGGCCAAGTAATAATGCCCAAGACGTCTCTAAACCAGACACACTTCTATTAAACTGAGGAAAACATAGACTCTGATTCTGTCTCTATCCTTTTATCTTACTTATTGCATGGAGGGTGAGTTGTCAAAGGAGGAGGAATAGATCATTTTCTCCATGAGATGCTTGCAGGCTGAAGATTTTTTCATCCTATTATGCAAAGCTTCTACGGTTATACATCCATCTTGCCCATCTTAGCCTGATCAACAGGCAGGTCTGGATCTTCCCCCAAGGAAAAGGAGAAAGCTTTCCTAAGCTTGAACCATCCTTCAGTGATGTTGCACTTCCTTCTTATTTATGAACGTAATTAGAGATAAAGGGAACAAACAAACTAAAAATCAACCCAGTTTTAATGTGTTAAAAAGTTCTGTAATTTGTCCAGGGTAGTCATGTCAAAACCCTAAATTGCCTTGGTTTGGTGTTCCTGTTTCTGCTTTAGTGTCTTCATCTGTCTATACCAAGAATGGCAGAGACGCTTTAAAGCTTCTAGAAGGGAAAAGGGCAGCAGTTTCAAAAATCCATGAAGCTTCTTCCCTGGCTGCTAGGGCTATTGCTACAATATTCATACTGACCAAAACTGCCTGCGTATTGGTGAAGGAACTTTTTCAAGATGTTCTTCAAGGCAAGCCGAAATTAAAACAAGGCATCAGTAAACTACATAAAGTGGCAGCCTTTGTTGTTAATGCTTTCTGAATATAATTCGGTTTAGTGTTAACAGCCACATAGCAGATATGGCTCAGAAATTGACATGTAAATTCTCATTCTAAAGAGAACCTGATTTATGCAAACCTAATTTGGTTCTAAATTGTTTGGAAACTCCTTAGAGCCCATCTGAAATCAAAACCAAGGATAAAAAAAGACCATGGCAGCTGGACACAAGAGGGAAGAAGAGAATACTAAGTGGCAAGATTGGTCTTCCTTTTGTTACTACTGTACCAATTGTAACTACAATCAGTTACAGTTACAGTAACAATTACTTGAGACTCAGAGACAGCAGCTGTGTCAAATCTGAGTATTCAGAACATAGATACCAGCCTACACAGCAGTCCCTCAGGATCTGGCAGGTCTAACAAGATATCAACTTCCAGGCAGGAGATAAAAATCACACAAGCCTGATTCTTACCTGCCGTGTGTTGGGGGGAGACTTCAAAACTTTATGCAGATGTGGGAATCTGCAGCCTTGGATCATTGGATATTAGGGGCTGTGAAAGAAGGTTACTTAATAGTGTATGTTCACCGCTTTCATAGTTTTTCACTTCTTGTCCAAGGTCAAGGAAAACTCAGAGGCACCTCATAATGTTGCAAGCAATCACTTATCATTGGAGATTAGAGCAATCAGGAAGGTGTTATCCTCTTGAAGTTTGGAAGGATGTTATTTAGTCTTCATTGTGCCTGAGAAAAGTGGCTGTGGAGATGGATTGGTTCGTAAAAAAAACAAAGAAATTGGTTTGCTTACCATGGCCATCATTATCAGTTCAAGGCCCTCCCTTTTTGACTGTCATCAGCCCCCCAAGAGTTCACTAGTAACTCATGGGAGAAAATCATATCTCTATACATTCCCGCATGTTAATAAAATCTGCCTCCTTCCAGCACAACCACCTGGATGTCCAACAGCTGGTGATTTCATTGACAAATAATGGTTTTCTGGGCAGTTATAGAAACAGCCCACTTGGTCCCTTACAAGAAGTTCAGCATTTCAGAGCTGTTATCAATAATGACACAGTACTGCTATTCCAGAGTCCAGAAAACTAGAGAAACCATCCACTTGGTCCTACAAGCACCATGTTTGGATGTCCTATTCCTGGTGTGGCTCCTTGGCCTCATGATTTCAGCAATCCCGTGTGTTCCATAGGCCTGCTTTCATGCTAGACACTTCAGTCATTATTCCTTCCGTATCAGAATTGCATAACCAATTCTCAGCCCTAAGAAAGCTCCATGACTAATTCACTGATATATTCTCTCCAGCTGCCATAGGAGGTCACCTGAACTGGGACTATCTCAGGGTTCAACTGACAAGAAAAGCCTCCTTATTTGGGAGGGCCCACTGTCTTGATACCTTCACTTAGGTCAAGTGGTCTTCAGAGGATCTTCAACACAGAATACATTGGCTGGAGCTGAAAGCCATCCAGTTGGCATTCTAGGCCTTCATATACCTCATTTGGAGGAGGTTGATTCTGATAAAGGCAAACAACATGACAGCCAAAGCCCATGTAAATCATTGGTCATGGGGACAGGATCACTAATTTTAGAGAGTCACAGTAACTTGGACCAAATCTCAGCTTCTCCTCTGAGAAGCTGACCACATGTGAACACCAGAGTAGATGGGTTAAATTCAGTAAATATGGATAACACCTGGTTCCGAAAATCCTTTAAAAGATCATAGCTCTTTTAGCTTACCAATAATAGACATCTCTGCCTATCCTGCAAACCATTAGATGAATAAGTTTCTTTCCAGTATTAGTCAGAGTAAAGCACAGATGTACTGAACACAGCTTAGCCAAGAGGACTGCTGTGGGTCTTTCCACCAACAACACAGTGTTAGGAATGGTGTTAAGAAAAAACCAATGTGATATCAGTCATACACTTTTGGCTGAGACAAGCTTGGTCTTCACACATCCTATAGCACTCCCAGGGAATAATGGCCTTAACCAACACTATCAGATCTGCTAACCCAAGGGGAAGTGAGTAATGCAGACACAGCATGGCTTTACACCTAAAAACTGAGAACTTAATGCTAAAAGAGTTGGGCTAGTTGTTAACATCATATTGTGCAGCAGTGAAACCACAGATATAGACTGTAATTACACATCTTGGGCTTTTTCTTGTTCATGTTGAAGGGAAGGCTTCATTTATTACAAGATCTCTGTTAATTCCTTACTTTTTTTTCTGCAGGAGGAGTTGGGAAAAGGATTAAAGTCCAACCCATTGAAAAGACAAAGCAATAACTTCACTCTTTCCATAGAAACAAGGTGCCCTGGTATCTCATCCACATGTTCGTTGCTTCTTAAAAGGCACTTCCTTACTGAAACTGCCCAGAATCCATCATTATGTGACCTTCATAAAGTGCTGAAGGCTTTTGCTAAGGTTCAAGCCCCTGAGAAAGGTTTTGCTCACATTTCTGTCCAGGAAAATTAGTGTCCTTACCACCTATTATGTCTGTCAGAAGGATGTTTGAAGTTAGACCTAGGAAAGAATTATGCCTTTTCCATCCAGATTCAGTAGTCTCTAGATTGGCCCTTTCATTCATTCAAAAATTAACTTACTTTTTCACTGTTCACAGGAGGTCACCCTACCTGCCTTCTGCCTGTCCAGACCACTGCAAAAGAAGTGGCATACTCTTGATATGTGTAGAGCTATTGGAATCAGCTTAAAAAGATCAGAGTGCTTTCTTGCTTCTGGTCTTCTTTTTGTGTTGTTTTAGCTTTCTTCCTTAGAATGCATGGTTTCTACACCCACCTTAGCCTGACGGATTCAAGCTAGCCTAATGGTCTACTGTGAAGCTTTGAGGAAGCTTGTTGCACCCCTCAGCGTGCTGCAGCATCTACTGCTTTATCTACCAGTGCACCTCTGGTTGATATTTGCCAGGCTGCACCTGATTGTTTGTGTCTACCCTTATTAGACATTACAGATTGGGTACTTCTTCCTGCACCAAAGCATCTTCTGGTGCTCCAACAGATAGCTCTCCCATTAGTCTGTCATGGACTTGCCAGCAGCTGCCCTAATGTATGTGATTAATTATGGTCTGTCTTTGTCTTTCGCAACCAGTTTTGTACTGTTTTATCCATTTCTGGCTGTTCTACTTGGTTTCCTGTGCTGGGCACTGATACTAAAGCTTCTAATTCTTGCCTAAGGAGGAACAACCCACATCAGAAAGTTCAGGATATTGTCTCCTTGCCTGATGAAATAAATGCTTCACAAGTGAGATTAATGTATATTTTCTTTCAGATGTTAAGCTTGGAGGGGCCAGTCATTACTGGCTTGGTGAAGCACGACCACCAGCACCAGTACCATATCAGGGTGATCTGGATGGATGTTCAAGGATCCACATTTTGTTGAGATAATGCATTAGGACAGTGGAGTACAAGTCTCTTCCATTTTTCATTGTTCCTTTGTCGCAAAGATTCCAGAGAGTGTTATCAATGAAGATAAATACCTTAGAAATTGCAAGAGGAAAGGGAAAGCGGTTACCTGAAGTGCGGTGTTTGAAGTAGTAGAACTCGAAAATTCCCCCTCCCTAATTGATTCTGCCAAGCTTTTGTGGTTTGCATTTCGACCTCTGAGAGCAGTAGTATTTTCTTGGCAGAGTAGGCATAGTATAGGCTTTAGGGTAGAACTTGTACCTGTCCTCCTAAAATATGGACTGTGGGTAGTAGCTTTCAAGTACATTATGTTAATATTTTTGTTCTGGTTTGGGTTGCATCCCCTCCCCTTCTTTTTTAATTTTAGTTTTAAGTAGTTGTCAAACAATGGAAAGTCATACTTCAAGAAAATAAAAGACGAAAAAGACATAACTGGTCTCCAGGTTTCTAGAGTGATGTAGTCAGTGTGAGAAGAAGAAGCACTCTACATTAAAGCAAATAAATAATTGTAAGATATTCAACTGTATAGGCAGCCAGTATTTTTGACTTGTAGTAATTATATCTCAATGTAGTAATGAGCCCTTGGCATTTTCCATTCTTATTATTTTCCATCATTCTCTTTTGAGTATGTTCTCTTTTCTGTTCCTTTTCTTGCTTCCACCTACTGCTTTTTAAAAACTAACCAGTAAACGCTTTGTATTTCCTTGCTTTGGAACAGTAACCTTATAGCTCTTGACTATGACACTTCATCTTTCCATCTGGTAAATTTTTAAAAGCCCAGTTGTTTGATCACATCTAAGCAAGTTCCTCAGGAAAATGACCTGTCTTTGGCCCTAGTTACTAATCCAAGTGTAAGTGCTTTTATTTTGCTTTCTTAGATGCTTCTGCATCTGTGAGAAAGTTAGGAAGCTGAATTCTGAAATTATTTTTACACTCTTGGGAGTGTATCCAGGCTGACAGTTTTCACTCTTCATTTGTGACATTACCACATGCAAACAAAGAAAGCTGCGCTTGAGTCTTCATTTTCCCAGGGTCAACCATAACAACAACAAAAATTTGTATTGTGGTTTCAGGTGCTCAGAGCACATAACATGTGTTATCTGCTTCAGGGGTGTTAATCATAACAGCCCATAAGTTGTTGTTGGATTGCAACTCCCAACATTCTTCACCATTGACTATGCTGTCTAGGACTGGTAGGAGTTGGAATCAAACAAATTAGGGATGTAATCCTTGACTATTTTGTTCTTGCTTGCAAAGATGAATAATTATGGTAGTTTTCTCCCTGCTGTGGGAGAAATTTGATGTTCTTCTCCAGTATTCTTCCTATAATATTGTTGAGGGATTTTTTCTGTTCTTTCCCTAATGAAAACAAAAATTTTTTACACACACAAACAAACAAACAAACAAACAAACAAAACATCCATGTGTTTTTCTCTGCAGAAAAAATTATCTACAACACTTTGGAACATTCTGCTATGAGGAGAAAATTGTGTAGAATTCTTTCTGATCTTCTTCCCAGTGGGGTTTCCTGATTTTTCAGAAACTTGTTTTTTGACTTGGGAATGAACAACTGTGAAAATTCTTTCCACCCCTAATCTGAGGGGCTGTGTAATTTCCACCACAGATTTGGTTCTAATCATTTGTAACAGGAAGGGAACTCACAAACCTAATCACAGTCTTCACCTGTGGTTATCCTCTCTCTGCCTGCATACCTGTCCCACGGTAGGAAAGTGGTATAAAGCCAGAGAGCTCCGCAGGAAAGTCAGTTTGACATCTTCCATTTGTGGGAAGTGAATGGGGACCACGGCTATTTCCTTTTGTGCTGCAGTTTTTGGCTGTGTCAGCTCTTACATTTGAGGAAAGCAGTGCATAGGGAAAGGATAACTGGTGGTTGAGAGGATGCATGACTCTCTTTAGGGGTCTAGCTGTGGTGGCTGATACAAGTAGCTCCTCTACTTGAAAATTTACCAATTTATTTATTTATTCATACAATTGTCTGCTACACCAGCTCTCCTATTGAAGTTGATCTATTGCTTGCATTACAATTCAGCAACATGCTTTAATTTGTCTGCAATCTGCAATCCTATAAGCAAACTTACCTGGGAGTAAGCCTCTTTGGACAGTGAAATTTGCTTTGAGGTAACTGTATAAAAGAGGGATATTTTACATCTTGCTGTGCTCAGAATAAATCAATCTGACAGAAACTAGAACACCAAAACCTGCTAAATGTAATTTACATGCATTACATACTGTTGTAATTAAGAGGACAGCACAAGACACAGTTATCTAATGGTTCAGAAATCTAGAAGAGACTGAAGTAAAAATTTTCCAAATAAAATAAAATTGAGCATTAATGCAAACCATCAGTTTGTTTCCAAAAACTACAGAACCACCAAAACAGGTTCACCCAGTATTTTCCTGATAAAGGAACTCTCCAGTGATATTTCTTGATCTCTACCATGTGGTTCTCTAGACGTCTTGGACTACAACTGTCAGCATCCCTAGGTGAGGAATGCTGTCCCAACAACATCTGAAAGGCAACACAGTTCCAAGCACTGCTTTATGTCTTTTTCTTACTCCTGAAAGTAATCACATTACTATATTAAGCTATGCCTTTCTCTTGGTGCAGTGCATCAAATTTATTTGAGCACAAGAGTGCAAATTCAGTTTGGGGATGGAGTGGAGTTGGTGGGTTAAGCAAAGTAAAAATTCTAAAGAAGTAAGTACATATATCTGAAATCCACATGAAGACTGGGATTCAACATGATGTGAGCCAGACAGAGAAAACACCTTTCTTCATAAAAGTATTGGCCAAATTGCTGCTGTGTCTCAGCATAATCTGGTTTTATCCAGCTTTTATCCAACAAGTGCTGGCCACTTGTTAAACTACATTTCTCCATCAAAAGCTAAGCACTTGTTCTGTTTTGGCTTTTTCTGTTTAGTACATACATTTTATTATTATTTCATCTGATTACATAATAGATTGATCTGAAGCTTAAATTAGCAACTGGCTTGTTGATGTCTTTGTATCTGTGACATTGCAAGCCAAAATCCCTGCAAGCCTCAGTGCCCACCCCCCTGTCCCTGTCCACTTTTAATCATTTTGCTGCCTGTGTTCTTCTGCTTCTTTTTTTATAAGCTGATCTACAGAATCTGCCAGCTGTTGATTGTATAATTCAGTGCCTCAGTTCATAGTTTGGAAGCACTTAGTGTTTTAATCAGGTGGCTGCTTAAAAAAAGAAAAATTCGGAGGAAAGGTTTTAGTTTTCCCTCATCCTGTCTTTAAAACTGCAGTACAACCAGGGCTGTCCAAAATATTTTGCTGACTGAGACAGGAGTCCTACCTCACCTGCAATTTCCAGGTACAAAACTAATGACCGTCAATGATGAGACAGCATCTCTCATGTACCAGAGGGCATATACTGGTGCAAATCTTGTAAAAAAAGCTACTTATTTCAGACTGCAGCTAACAATCCAACAGCCAGACTTTTTTAGTCCCCAAGAAGAAATTTTTCCAAACTCTGGACTAGCCTGGCAGCATGGGACAGGCTGTGTGAGACACACAGCCTTCTCCCTCTGCTGACCTTGAGTGTAACCACATTGGAATAGAGGACAGAGCTAGCAAGTGACTACTAAGCATACTAGATAAATAGAGCTTCATACTGTTACCCTGTGTGTTGGGGATCCCGGGAGGGGCACCCAAATTACCAAATAAAACACAAATTGGGGGAATTTAGCTGGAGCACTCTCTTGGCTAAACGAGAGGCAGGATAACTTTTAGCAAGGATCTTTAACCCTATGTATACAGCGGCGGGTCAGAGAGCGGCTAGACAAGGTTTTCAAAGTAACAATCAATATTTTATTAAAGACAAAAACCAAACAAGACAAGACATAAACTAACTAACTGAAAAATAGAAACGGAGAGCTTTTCAGGAAAGGCAATATGACACCTGGTCTCATAGTCCTGGAGAGAAGCAGGGATCCGGGAGAGAAAGCTCAGTGTGGTTAGCTGAGGGGAGTTTCCTTAGACAACTGGCAGCAAGGCGGGATGGAAGTCCAAAGTAGTCCGAAGAAGTCCCAAAAGTGGGGACCTTTTATAGGGTGGAGTTTACCTACAGGCTATGTTATGCTAGGTGAGAACAAAGGAGATTCGGAGTTGGACAAAGGAGTTGGAAAAGGTCAAGTTTTACATGATTGGTTTAGCTCTTGATAACAGCAGCGTGGCCAGTACGTTGATGGCCCAACACAAAAGAATGGCTTGGCTTCTGGCTACATGGCTTTGTGTAAACCCGAGCAGAGCAGAGCCGGTTTGCAGGGAGGTTTTTCCCTAAAGCGACAGAGAGGCTTAAGTTGCTAGCCTGAATGGGGTCTTGGAATGTACAGTCATTAATGGCCGCGCTCGTACGTGCTCGTCCAGGAGGCCTCTGCAAACACGTGGAGTAGGGTGGCAGAGAGAGGTCATGCAAAGGCCAAATTATTTGATATCAAAAGGATATCTAGTGCCCTCACCCAACGTATCATAACCGTGATAACAATACTCTTGAAAACCAGATGCTAGGAGGAAAAGAAACCAACAGGAGAAGGGTGTTGTTCTCATACTCTACTTATGAACTTCGTGGAGGTATCTCACTGGAAGCAGAGCATTGGGCTGGATTAATTTTTCATATTATTATTATTAGAAGCAGTAGTAGTAGTAAGAATAGAAGTAGTATTTTTTTACTGTATTTAACTTTTATGTGATGTGCATTTTTAAAATATGTCAGTTTTAACCTTTGCAAACCACCTAGAATCTCAAACTAGGGGAAAAGTGGGATATAAATAATTAATAAAACGATTAAAGATATAAAAGACTTATTTTCTACTCTTTGGTCAGCTTGGAGTTGGAATGGTTGAATTTCTTCGAACTTGGCCTCTGCTTCCACATTTTCTGTGCACTCGCTTTGGAACAGCTCTGTTAAAAATTCATTGTTCTTTATTGTAAGAGGCTGTTGTATAATACATTGTGTTGCTTGTCCTGCTCATCTGTTTACCAGCTCCACCAAAGCAATATTAAAGGAACTGTTACTTTTAATATGTAAATTGCACCTAATTCCTCTTCCATATTTCCCCATCTAGCATGACAGCATTGTTCTTTTGCCATTTTATTGGCCCAAATCACGTTCTCCATGAATTGAGCCCACTGTTGTTTCCTGATGCATCTGTCTCCTACATAGACAGACAAGCTTGTCAGACTAATATAGAGGTGTTACTCCACTCTTAGAATTGTAATAAATATAGTGTAGTTCACACCAAGTTTAGAATAAGCTGGTGAGGACAATGGGACAATTCTAAAAACAGGGCCTGCTGTATATAAGTTCTGCTATTAGAGTGATGTTTTCATATTGCATCAGATCAGGCTTGACAAGGCCTATCCCTGGGCCCAGTAGTAGTCATTTTCTGAAGGAAGGAATGGCTCAGGTCACCTCCTTCCTACCTATATCCGGCTGGTGTTACCAAGACCATAGTCTCAGTTCCAGTGACCCTCAGTGTACCACCCATCTCTTTGCTAGCTCTGCAGCTGGAAAATGGGACCAGGATGAGCAACAAATACAACTAGTGCTTGGCGAGGTTGTTGGAAGAGAGGCCTTTAGCCCATCTCTTCCTAGGAGCCCTTCTCTGCTGATGCCATCACAGTATAAGAAGCTTAGAAATTGGGCCCCTAGTTACTAAGGTTCCTGAAGCATTTGCCCCAGTTGCACTGCTGATAATACAGCCTTAGCTCAGATCCTCTGCAATTTCCCTTCAGACTTCAGCATGTGAGTTCTTTGTTACTTAGGTGTTTTGTTCTTACATTAATGTCTGAAAAGTCACGTCGGTTGAAATAAAAGCAAAATTAAAATTAGTTACATCCTCTCTAGTATTAAAACATCTCATATCATGTTGTCGAAAATGTAATTGATTAGACAGAGCAAATATGGAACATTTAAAGCTACTGGAGAATGCTTTTAATACATATTCTATAGTTATAAAGGGGGTAAAGCTGTGATTATGCACCACACATAAAGACGAAATTGCTCGCCTCTGTAATTATACCTGTTCCTTAATGTTGAAATTGCTTTTCTGTGTAGGAAAATAAAGTGGGACAATAAAAGATTTAATTATGTTTTGACAGCTATTGAACATTTCCAGGAAGGCTTCTATTTAAACATGTCCTGGGATTAGTTTCCTGTGAAATATGGTGGTTTGGATCTCTTTTTCTTTCATATTTGCACATAATGTGGGAAAATGGAAGGGAGTCCTCACTTTGTTCTCCCTGATGAGCAGTGTGCTCAAGCTCAAGTGAACTTGAGAATACTACTGATTTGCATACAGACCTAGAATTTCACTTCTGATACCAATACTAGTTTCCATGTCAGTACCAGTGTAAATTTCTGGACTAGTGTGCCAGTCAACCTTGCACTGTCTGAGATACTCACACTCTGCACTGGCCCAGGATAATTGCAAAGGCTTGAGAAGAAGAGATGGGCCATTTCAGCAAAGGAATTCCAGATTACTTATTGTCCTTCCCAGCCCATACAAAGTGCTGGAGGAGACTGATGCTTTAAGCCATGCACTACAAGGTTTGAAAAAGCTGAATGATGCCTCCTGGAAGTGGCAGCATTCAGATACGAACATACTAAGAGTGGTGCGAGAAGGTACTGATATCTTCTGTTGGAAACCTAAAAACATTCTGCAGTGGACTTGTATTTTTTAAATACCACTGATTGGCACCAAAGAACTAAGAAGGGAAGAGAAATCATGCTTCTGCTTGCCCGTATTTGAATTCTTGCTTGTGTAACTGTCTGGTGGAATCATAGAACCAGAAGAGACTGCAAGGGCCATCTTGTTCAATCCCCTGCCATGCAGGAATATACTGCTGAGGACGCTTGTCAGGAGGTAGCGGGGAGCAGAGCTGTGGGTGTGCCATGTTGCCTTGCTGCAAAGGTGGGATGCAGCTGTATCTAACAAACAAATAGTATTTTTCCTCAAAACAAAGATTTTCCTTCTTCATGGAACTTCAAGAACATTTTCCCTTAACTGTTGTTTCTTTGGTGACATAAAGCCCGCATTTGTACTTTCTTCTGTGGGTTGGGAAAACAACCCCAATATTTTATCAACACCACTTGGCAACAAGAAAATGTATGTACAAATTCTTGCTAGGCAGTTTGATTTCTTAATTAGACATGGTTTTTAATTTAATTCGGTTTTTAATTTGAAGTGTAGATCTATAGTGGTGCTCTTGAACTTTTGCCTTTAAATTGCCAATTGTTGGAGTCAGTTCTAAAATGAAAAAGAGAGAAAAAACCAAAGATACGGAATCTACAGTACATGGTATATTGAATATGCAGTAATGCAAAGTTCACGGGAGATAAAGTAATGCGTGGGCTATTCTGATTCTCCATGTAGAACCACACAGTCCTCTCTTTTTTGTTAATCGGTGTTGTATTTCTCGGCAAGATTTTATATTAGATACTAAATCTTCCAAGTGCAGGTTTACACTGAATATCCAAATCTTGGTGGGACTAGATTCTGTACTCTCCAGGTGCCTTGAACATCCTGGTATTCTTCACAGCCAATGCAAAAGGTTGTATGTGATATTAGTGTAGTAGAGGGAAAGTACATGAAGTGATAATGGTCTGGTTGTGGTTGTACAAGCACTAGTGCAACAGCTAGTACAAACAACATCTAACGGAATGAAGTGAGGTATGTGACAGCCTATACCATGGCTTGTATACATGGAATCAAAATAATAAATTTGTGCTAGAATAAGAGCAAGGTTTCTGTAAGTGGAAGAAGCTTTACATTGTGTCACTGGAACAACCTAAAATGTGAAACACATGTTCTTGGATACCTGCGAATGCATATTTTTGAAACCTTGTTGGGTATAGACCCCTCAGTATCTTGCCATTGTGTATCTGGTATCATAGTGAACATTTAAAATCAAAAGCAATGTTAAATTAAAGTAAGCTACATTCATTCTTTACTGGACTCAGTTTTAGTGAGCTTTACAAATATTTACTAATTTCTATTAATATGATTATAACTGTAGAACTTATAATATTGTTTCTGTTTTGTTCTTTGGGCTTTGCACTGCTTCACTTCTGTAAGTTTCTGCAAGCCCTAATTTTTTAAAAAAAGTTTTAAGAACACTTTACTTTCTGTGTTTGCCAAATAATAATAGTGGTGTAAACATGGTTATGAAGAAACAGTAAACATGAAGCTGCTGCTGCTGCTATCTGGTGCTGGCAGCAGCTCTGGCTTTACCATGTTTTATCTTCATTAAGCAAGTTTGTGTTTATAGAAAACCATGCATAAAATAACAGAATGTCAGGAAGAAAAGCATTGGTCAAAACAACTGCTTGGATTTCATGAACTGTGCGGGATATATAAATCAGCCTTGGCAGTTGCACAGTTTAGTATCCACTTCAGCCTTTGCCTTCAAGCAAGTCAAAAGAAGCAGAACACTGCTGTAGGATTCATTGCAGTCTAAGAAAACAGTGTTACTATTTTGTTACAGTCCCTGGTAGATGGATGCTGACATGGACTACGAAAGACCTAACGTTGAAACCATCAAGTGTGTGGTGGTTGGTGATAATGCAGTGGGGAAGACACGCTTAATCTGTGCTAGAGCATGCAACACCACCCTGACCCAATATCAGCTGCTGGCAACTCATGTACCTACCGTCTGGGCAATTGATCAATATCGGGTATGCCAAGAGGTACGTATTGTCAACTTTAACAAGTTATATGCAAATGGTAGCTTTTACTTGGCATTGATCAGTTACTGATTGTTGTTGTTGTATGTCTTCAAGTCATTTCTGCCTTAGGGAGACCCAAAGGCAAACCTATCACAGGGTTTTCTTGGCAAGATTTATTCAGATTTATTCAGTCATGGCCTTCCTCTGAGGCTGAGAGAGTTTGACTTGCCCAAGGTCACTCATTGGGTTTCGACGACCAAGTGGCAATTCAGATTTTTTTCAGTCTAGCACTCAAACCACTGTACCACACTGGCTGTTTTCCCAGTTACCAATTTATTTGGCCTTTAAATCCTGTTATCTTGAAGCCCCAGTTGAAAAGGGGTTGATAAAGCCATGTGTTTTAGATACAAAAAAGAAGAGTAATTCCAAAACAGGCAAGTAGACTAGCTTCCTGTCTGAAGGCCTTTTCACACGGCATTTCCGATGTCACACGACACACTCACATTTGCAGGACACTCAAGGACCTGATGCGGACCGCGCACACATTTTTTCATTTTCAGTTCGAAGCCGAAAATGCTGCGCAGTCACGCATCACTCCAGGCCCCCGCACGTACTTACCTTGTGTGTGGAGTCTTGGGAGCTGGGCCGGTCGCACTTCCTCTTTTAGTGCAGCCTGGAAGGTCCCAGGCTGCACTGCAAAAGGAAGAGGCAGGGCTCTCGTGCGACCAGGAAGCAGTTGCGAAGCTGAAGCAGCGGGGATGCGAGAACCTTCCTCTGGAGGCTTCTTGCACGAACCCCACACTCCAGCACTGCGAAAGGGTAAGGTGCAAAAAGTGTAAGAATTTAATGTGCAGATTTTGAACCATTTCATTTCACATGAGCAGGTCTGTATTTTGTTGGGAGCTTTTTGTTTGTTTTTGCTATATATTTATGTGTCTTTGAATAAGCATGCCATTCTCAGAGTAGGCAATAAATAGATACATTTTTTTTTTAAAAAAAGAGCTCTTTATTCATTCAGTTCCAGAACACAGTTGGCTTGGGTACACCTCAGCAAGTGCGTTGTTCTGTATTGATTCCTAATCCTCTTCTTTATCTTTCTGGCTCCTAAATTTAATGGTTTTGTTGAGAAGTACACATAAGGCTGCTAGTTAGTAGGACAGTACATAGCAAGGGGAAAATGTGGCCCCTGGGTCCTCCAAATTTTTTTTTGTTTTTTAATATAAAATTGTCCTTGAACATCCTCTGGGGGTATGCGAGGCAGTTTTGGTGCTTGGGAGCAACTAGGCCATTTTATACTCAGGAGAGATCTTTCTTTCCAACAGGAAGTGGCCTAATTGACCTTACTGTTTTTGCTGGGACTTTAGGTCAACTAAATTAGTCTGGCCTTGTTTGTAGCCAATCAGAAGTCAAGATTTATCAAGTCAACTATAATATCAGACTGTAGGTAAGCTCTGTAACGATCAGTGATGTATTTAAATCTTTTACTCCAAATCTCAAATCAAGTCTCAAGTCTCTACCTTCAAGTCTCAAGTCAAGTCTCAAGTCCTTGAAGATACTTTCTAGTTAAGTCTCAAGTCTGGAAGCCAACTTTATACCCCAATCTATATTCCAGAATTTCTGGACAGAGTGAAATAAATTCAGTTTTAACAATTTAAGCAGAGTCAGCAATCCACATTTTCAGTTTTGCCATATGCAGCTTTCGAACTGGGGAATTGGATCCTTCTTACTCCCCATTACTGAAGATTCAAGAGGTTTAGAAGGAGAGATCATTCCTCCTCATTGCCTAACACATTTGCTGTTTGTCTCTGAGAAATGTACCCTGCACTCTAGTGGCTAGCCTTGTCTTTTGCTCTTAGGAAACGTTTTAGAAGGTTCTTCCAATATGCAACAGGGACAGGCTGCTGAGCAGACCTCAAGCCTGCCTCAAGCCCATTGCCTAACCTGTTTGCTGTTCCCCTCTTAGAAATGCACAAACACTTTGGGCTTGAGAGAGCTTGCGCTGTGACCAGTAGGCAAAAAGAGATGGAGACGTTGTTCAAAGTGATAAGGTTTCTGGATGAACGCGTTATGTAACTGAACCAAGGGCATCAAGTCAGTCATTAAAAATATACAAGTCTCGAGTCGAGCCATGTCATTGCATCATTTATGGCCAAGTTGAGTCTGAGTCGAGTCACTGAAGTGACTTACATCTGACTTGAGTCCAAGTCTGACGACTCAAGTCTACATCACTGGTAACCAGATATGTCTGAATTGAGCCTTCTCTTACCTAGGTGTCCTCAGTTATTTGTGGATGCAATTCCTACCATTCCTGACTGTTGCCCATGCTGGCCAGAGGTGATGAGAGTTTACAATTCAACTACATCTGTGTACACTGCATTGGAAAAGACTGTTCTAGAGCTTTACTATACCTTCAGACTTTTCTTCACAGACTAGTGTTTGCTATAAGCCCTTAACAAGCAGAAATATTTGTCTTTCAGGTTCTTGAACGTTCTCGTGATGTTGTTGATGAAGTGAGCGTTTCTCTCAGGCTCTGGGACACATTTGGAGATCACCATAAAGACAGACGCTTTGCCTATGGAAGGTAAATAGAAATTAGTCCAACTTTTTATTAACAAGTAGCATAAAAACTAGTAGAGAGGGGGCTGCAGCTTTACAGTACAATGTAGTGGGAGAGGAGTGGCAGCTTGCAGTTTGACATGGAAAGCATGTTGATTAAAATTATTCTTCCTCTTTCAACTGATAATATCTGTCCAAAGAGTTGTAAGTATTTACATGTTTGGAATAAAATGTTTTTAAAAAACTGTGTATAAGTATAAAACGTTTTTAAAACTCTGTGTATAAGTGGACTAAATGTTTTGAGCAAAAGACATTCCACACTTGGTATTTTGAAGAGCACCTACAGAAATGTTTAAGGAAGTAACTAGGGTGTTGCTGAATCTGGCCTTGAGGAAGGGCAATCAATTCACTTGCTTCTGAAACTGCTGCTCTGCCAGGTGTGCTTTAAAGAATACAGTCACTTTGTTTCTACAGAGGGAGAAACCTTTTCAAGCTAGCTCTGTCACTCAAGCATATGAGGAGAAATTTGGTACATCCTATATTTAGTTTCAAGAGTGTTCCATGATTTTCCACTGGTTGCCTATTTGTCTTATTAACTGCTGTGCGTGGAAGAAATGCTTTGTGTCTCTAGTCCAAAATTTGTTGGACTCAGCACATTCCTGGCAGGGCCAGGTAACAACTAAAGTTTCATGTAGAATTGCAGCCTGCATGAAGGCAATAGGAATTCCTCACTATTTTCTTAATGTAATTGTAAGCAAAGGGATTATGTAAATATGAGGTATCTTTACTTTAGTGCAACAGGTCCTTGGCTGGATTCCAAAGGGCAATTTTAGCCTTACTCATAAAAGCAGGTAGTCTGCTAATGTGGGATTGCAGCAACCCTTTGGCCGTGCAGAATCAGTTGCATAGTCCTCTTCATCTAAGCCAATTTCAGTTGCCACTGTTATGTCACTACTAGGTTTTTTCTTTACCATGAGTGCCTTTGTTCTAATATGTGCAGTAGTTTAAAACACCCCTGGATGAGGTGATACTTTATTTTGGTGTATTTGAAAATGTACTTTTTGCAGTAGCCCGATCATATGGATGGAGTTAGATGTGGCACTTTTATTTGTTATTTATACCATGTTCTTCATCTCCTGTGTCTGACTTCATAGCTTCCCATAGACACATACATGCAGGTAACATGCTGGACCAACTTTCATTGTTGCGCTAATGGTTCAGATAGTATGTGCACTTTTCAGATATATGGTGTATAAAGCATTCTGTACATTCATAGGCACATGTCCATCTTTAGTTTACAAAAAATATTAATCTGTGAACTTAAATAGCTTCATGAATTGTTGGAGCAGAAATACTAACACTAATTATTCTTTTCTAAATCCAGTTGTTAGAGCCAACTAAATTAGACCCTTGAATCCATGTGACATACACAAGTGGTGATTTGCCATTCAATAGTTGATGCAGTAGATCGGCTCTAGTTGAGACTAACAATTGAACTAATAATGTTCAGAGTTCACTTCAGGGCAGAAAAACATAAATGGGCTTTCAGGGTTGGGAAAAGTCCTTTACTTCACATATGGATTCTGTTACACAGAGAAATCTACATCCTTCAGCATTTTTCTCTGAAAAAGGAAAGAGGAAGGATGATCAATAAGAGCTAGCTCATATGTCAGTGGCTCCCACATGTGGAGTCTGCAAAAATGCATTCCAGAAGACAGCGGTCTAGGCAGGGGACTTAAAGTTTGCAAGTGTTTGGCCATGTGCACAGGTCTTACTGCACTAGGAATATCCCTATAATCTTCCTCAAGTTTCTGAATGATACTGGTGTAGAAACCTACCACCCTATTGGGCTGTTGCTTGTTATGGAAAGCTTGCAAGTATTATGAAATTTTCACTGTTGGTATTATATATAGTGGTCCTTAGACAGTAAAAAACAGCAGTTGAAGTAGCAAAGACTGTTGGAAAGAGAAGGAAATGCACAATATCAGAGACCTGAGGTGACAGCAGGGTTCTGATGGCATAGAAAATGTTTACTTTGCTATTCTTTGTTCAACCATCCCATTATGTATGTATGTACCACCTTTTTCCTAATATGGGACTCCAAAGCAGTGTACAATAATTGAAAGAGACATGGATAAATACACATGTTAAAAATATACCAAAGCTATCCATAAACTTATACAAGTTTTAAAAAACATAACTATTAAAAACAACAAATAAACAAAACAGAGACAATATAGCACAATTCTGCAAGGCCCAGTCCCATTGAGGAATCAGTCTTCAAAGGCCTGCTGATTTTTTTTAAAGTTGCAACATGCCTGAAGAAAAATATCAATGAGGGTACCAGTCTAACTTTTCTAGGAAGAGAATTCCAGAGCCTGGGAGCAGCCATAGACAAAGCCCTCTGCCATGTTCCCACCAGATGTACCTGTGAGGATGGTGGGATGGAGAAAAGGGTCTGTCCCTTAAAAATATGATCCTTCAGATAACCCAGACTGAGCCTTACAGGACTTCAAAAGTCATAGATAGCATTTTGAGTTGTGCTGTTGCAATAAGTGAGTTGTGTGGTCCATGTAGCCTGCCCCAGTTAACAATCTGGCTGTAGCTGTTTGTACCAGCTGAAGTTTCTGAACACTCTTCAAATGCCCCACACAGAGTGAGTTACAGAAATCCAAACAGGATATAACTAAGATGTGTGCTGCTGTGGCAAGATCTGACATCTCAAGGAATGGGTGCAGTGTAGCATCCCTGTCTGCATTCATCATCATGACACAGAAAACCTTCTGATAAGTGACTTGTTTTGTAGCCTTCTTGACACTTTGTTTTTGAAAGACCATCACATCCCCAATTATAGGTACAATTGAATACTGTGTGTCTCTTGGTGCACTTAAATGCACCATGCAGAGGCTGCAAAACATTCAAGACATTTCTCAGACAGACACTAGATGCTAATCTACTCAAGGGTTTGCAAGTCTAAAATCCATTGGTTCCTGATTTAGCAGGGCTAGCTGTGTCTGTGTTTACTCTTTGCCTCCCTCCTTGATGTGTCCTTATAATATATGTCAACATAACACCCTGTCACTGAGTAGATTAGTGGAGATTAGAAAGGCAAAATCAGGCATGTTCCAGTATTCATAGAGATAAAGCAGTCAGATAACAACATACTTTGGTACTTATCCTACAAAGATAATGCATAACTTGTTTGAGAATAATTACATGAGTAAATATTGGAAATATTATTGTGAGGCTTGGTGAACATGCTTCTTAGAACATGATTTTTTGCAGGACTGATGATCAGTAATGCTGTCAACATATTTGACATCTGTCAGGTGTCTTTCATTGTTGCAAAGAGGTGTTTTAAAAACCAGCCATACCTCTAACTTTTTACCCACTGTGGGCAAAAGCCAGGGAAAGCTGTTCAGTAGTAAAAACACACTACAAAGACTAGGGTTTAGAAGCCACATACATGTTTACTCATCTTCTGCTTCAAAAATCAAACCTTTGTGAATGTATTATGTATGAAAAGATAACAAAAATGTGAAAAATCTTGCTTGATTAATGTATTTTTGTTCTTGGAAAGACTTAATGTAGAATTATAGCTACTCTCTAACAGTCATGTTCATCTTTATCATATTTGTAACATGGTGGGTTTTCCTCTCCTTTTGGGGAATGTTAATGGGTTAAATGGGATTTTACTCTACATTTGTGGTTATGGGCTTGTAATATTATGGGGTGGGATTTATTCAATAACACTGAGGCCATTTCCACACTACACTGTTATAGTGCTATTATTCCACTTTCAATATCCTATGGAATCCTGGGGTTTGCAGTTTAGGAAGGGGGATTTAGAATTCTCAGCCAGAGAGCTCTTGGGCCTCAGCAAACTACAAACCCCAGAATTCTACAGGATTTTGAAAGTGGAATAATAGCACTATAACAGTGTAGAGCAGAAATGACCTGAGTACATTTTTTAAACTTAAGAACAGAACCTCTGTTATTTCATATAAAACACTCTTCTGTCTTTCACAAGCATGCATGTACATGCCAACAGCACAAACACCCCCTCCCCTCTCTTTGATTTCCCCTTTCTCTTTTCCCTGTGTTAATCTTAGGTAATTCAGAACTTATCAGGTTGCTTGGTGTTTTTGTATGATTTGTTGACAGCTTTATATGCTCCAATCAGTAATTTAAAATGTTCTAATTTAAGTTTCATTCTCAATCTATTTTTTGCTTATTACACTGCTCTCCAATTAGGATTTCAGTGTTTCATGTTTGAGGTCTCTGCCTAGAAATGATCCATGGCAGTTGCTGATTTGTTCAAGTAATAGGTCATAGGGAACAGTACTTGTCCTCTGAAGAAATACTAATATGTCATTGCATTTATGTAATACATTTGAAATATCTATAGATACAAATATAAATGTAGATTAATAATGCAATACCTTTGTGAAGCAAAGGTATGTCATTAAAAAAAGTGTGTGTATATGTGTTTTCAAATCACTCATCAACTTAAGGCAACACCATGAATTTCATGGGATTTCCTTAGGCTAAGAATACTCAGAGGTGGGTTGCCATTGTCGTCCTGTGAATATAGTCTATGGCACCTGCTATTCTTTGGCAGTTTCCCATCCAAGTGCTAATCAAAGCTAACCTTGTTTACCAAATTCAGATGGGATTTAGTACCTTCAGCATACAGTATGTTATAAAAAAATTATAAAATAATTACTTGGATGAAGGAACAGAGAGCATGCTGATCAAATTTGCAGATGATAGCAAATTGGGAGGGGTTGCTAATACCCCAGAGGACAGGAAGGATTAAAATTCAGTATGACTTTAACAGATTGGAGAGCTGGGCCAAAGCTAACAACACGAATTTTAACAGAGAAAAGTGTAAGGCCTTACACTTGGACAGAAAAAATGAAATGCACAAATATAGGATGGGAGATATCTGGCTGGACAACAGTACATGTGAAAGAGATCTAGGGGTCTTAGTAGACCACAAGCTGAACATGAGTCAGCAGTGTGATGTGGCAGCCAAGAAAGCCAGCGTGATTCTTGGTTGCATCAACAGGAGTATGGTATGTAGATCAAGGAAAGTAATAGTACCACTCTATTCTGCTTTGGTCAGACCTCATCTGGAATACTGTGTTTTGTTCTGGGCACCTCATTTCAAGAAGGATATTGACAAGCAGGAACATGTCCAGAGGAGAGTGACCAAAATTGTGAAGGGTCTGGAAACCATGCTGTATGAGGAACAGCTTAGAGAACTGAGTATGTTCAGTCTGCAGAAGAGGAAGTTAAGAGGGGACATGATAGTTGTGTTTAAATATTTGAAAGGATGTTATATCAACAAGGGAACAGGGTTGTTTTCCACTGTTCCAGAGACTAGGATAAAGAGCAATGGATTCAAACAACAGGAAAAGGGATTCCACCCAAACCTCAGGAAAAACTTCCTGACAGTTAGAGCTGTTCAGCAGTGGAATATGCTGCTTTGAAATGTGGTGGAGTCTCCTTCTCTGGAGGTTTTTAAACAGAGGCTAGAAGGCTGTCTATTGGGAGTGCTTTGATGTGCGTTCCTGCAGTGCAGGGGGTTGGACTAGATGGCTCCTGGGGTCTCTTCCAACTCTATGATTCTATGATTGTCCAGTATTTGCTACAAAATAGACTAAACTATATGTGAAGTCTGTTGTTTATTAGTCGTTAGCAAAGTTTAACAGAAGAGGGAGAATCATAGAATCATAGAAATTCAGAGTTGGAAGAGACCACACAGGCCATCCAGTCCAACCCCCTGCCATGCAGGAACACCCTCAAATCAATCCCGACAGATGGCCATCAAGCCTCTGCTTAAAAACCTCCAAGGAAGGAGACTCCACTACATTCCGAGGCAACAGATTCCAATGCCGGACAGCCCTGACTGTCAGGAAGTTCTTCCTGAGGTTCAGGTGGAATCTCCTTTCCTGCAGCTTGAATCCATTGCTCCTTGTCCTGGTCTCTGGAGCAGCAGAAAACAAGTCCCCTCCTTCCTCTACGTGGCATCCCTTCAAATATTTAAACATGGCTATCATGTCCCCTCTTAACCTCCTCTTCTGCAGACTAAACATACCCAGCTCTCTAAGTCTGTCCTCATAGGGCATGGCTTCCAGGCCTCTCACCATTTTGGTCGCCCTCCTCTGGACTTGCTCCAGCTTGTCAATATCCTTCTTGAATTGGGGTGCCCAGAACTGGACACAGTATTCAAGATGGGGTCTAACCAAAGCAGAGTAGAGTGGTACCAGTACCTCCCTCGATCTAGACACCATACTCCTATTGATGCAGCCGAGAATTGCATTGGCTTTCTTGGCTGCCGCATCACACTGCTGACTCATGTTCAGCTTGTGGTCTATGAAGACTCCTAGATCCCTTTCACACGTACTGCTATCCAGCCACATGTCCCCCATCCTATATTTCTGTATTCCATTATTTCTGCCTAAGTGTAGGACCTTACATTTCTCTCTGTTGAATTTCATTTTGTTAGCTTTGGCCCAGCAATCCAATCTGTCCAGGTCATTTTGAATGTTGATCCTGTCCTCTGGCGTATTAGCAACCCCTCCCTATTTGGTGTCATCTGCAGATTTGATGAGGATGCCCTCTGTTCCTTGATCCAAGTCATAGATAAAAATATTGAACAGCACTGGGCCTAGGACAGAACCCTGTGGCACCCCACTAGTCACTTCTCTCCAGGATGAAAAGCAGCCATTCGTGATCACTCTTTGGGTTCGGTCGGTCAACCAATTACAAATCCAACTAACAGTAGCCCTGTCCAGCCCACATTTTACTAGCTTCGTTGCAAGAATGTCATGGGGAACTTTGTCAAAGGCCTTACTGAAATCGAGATATGCTACATCCACAGCATTCCCTTCATCTATCAAGCTAGTAACTCTATCATAAAAAGAGATAAGATTAGTCTGGCATGACTTATTTTTGAGAAATCCATGTTGACTTCTCGTGATTACCGCGTTGCTTTCCAAATGATTAGAAACTGACTGCTTAATGATCTGCTCCAGGATCTTTCCAGGTACTGATGTCAGGCTGACTGGGAAGAAGTGCAAGCAGTGATTTGATTATGAGATTGGGGCACACAAGAGTATTTGTATTCACATCTGCAAAATGCTGGGGGCCTTGACTGCTTAAACCTTCTGCCAAATATAGGAATGCTTCTGTACATTCTGGAGCCAATTAATAAACCCAGCCAAGTGGTCAGCCTAGAAAGCTGTCTGAGGGCAAAACTGTGCATGAGCAACAAAGTATGACGTCAGTATGTAGACTCAGTGGGCTGCTGGGGCCACATATGCCTCCTTTGAGCTTTTTCCCCCCAACCCACCTCATTGTCCTGGGCTGCATTGTGTGAAATACCTCTTAGCAGTAGCAATTTGAAAAACCATTGCAAAACCAGAAATGATCTTCCTGCCATTTCTGGATTTGCTAGGATTTTTGCAGTCTGCCTGACCCCTCCTGGAACCTTGGAGGTAGTCAACAACAACAACAATAATAATGACTATTATTCTCTCTGTATGGCTCTGCATAAGAAATGAGGTCTGTTGGGGTAGTCCTCTTCTGTGTCCTACCACTGAGAATGTGGGAGAGGGTCTTCTCAGTCGTAACAACCCAGTATGGAATGCCTTCCCTTTGGAGGCCTGATTGGTACCATTGCTGGTTTTGTGTAGGCACCACGTAAAAACATGACTATTCATTAAATCCTTTGGGCCTTACTGATTTACTTAAAATGCTGGTATACACAGGAGTTTTTAAATGTTCTAGTCTTTTAAATCTGTTTCAGCACGTTAATTTGTTTAATATATTTTTAGTCTATTTAAATTATTTTTATTGTTTAAATTTATTTGAACCTGTCAGTATTGATTTTACTTGTACACTACGCTGGCAACTTTTGATATACTAAATGGTATAAATATTTTAATTAATAAGTAAAATAATAAACCAGTTGATTTTTCTTCCTTTGAGGACCATGACTGGATTGGAAGTTTCTTGCATTCCTAGTCCCATGTTTTAGCATAGTGTTAGAAATGCAAGAGAAATCCCCTGAATAAATAGGATCAGGTTTGCCTGGGACTGTCTTAATTCCAAGACAAATGCTCTTAGCTCTGAGACAAAGGCTCTTGAAGACACACAAACTTCAGGATCTATTCTGGGCTGAATAACTTAAAACACTGTGGGCCAGTATGTATTTGTGTGATATCCCTTTATTTGTAATCACTCATCACATGATTATTTCCTTCTCAGTTATATGGACTGCTTCCACAAAGAGACATTGGATAGTGGATGATGAGATATGATATGGAAGTCTAGGAATGTTAGCTCGTCTTTGTATCCAGTCAAGATTCATGATGGTCACACTAGGAATTGGCAGATCTGTGAATCCGTGTTTTGCATTTTTCTCGTTGTAATTTCCTTCTGACCTATTTTATATCAGTTTGTAATTTTTTGAAAGTTTACAAGGAAATTTGTTTGCACTTATATGCACCTTTTTCACATTCACATTATACACATTTTTATGCAATTTTGAATAATACCACTTTTTGCAATATAAAGCATTTTTATACATTGATTTCCGTAACATATGCATTTCTGTGTGCACTTTTCTCTAATCTAAGGAGTTTTGTATGCACTTCTTTTAAATCAGAGAATTGCAGTGAAAAGTTTGAAGACGGTATCGAAGTATAGCTATACTATGGTTTGCATGTTGGTTTAAGAACTGTGAATTAAGTGGCTTCACATTTCTCCCCCATTCTTACCCTCCATCAGCTAAGGAAGAAGTAAGATCTCATCTTTTGCATCTGTGGAACTTTCGAAGCATTCAGAAAATGGAGAGAATTCTTGTTCCTTTTTTGAGTGCTATGAAATCTCAATGTAAAATGAAGAAGACCATACCATTCATCAGGTCTGGAGAAGTATGAAGGCCCTCTCTGGCCTTCAGAGTCATTAGAAAAGTCATTTTGATGTTGGGTTGAGCCTCTTCCTCCTAATTCTTGAAGAGGGTGGAGCTCTCTTTGACTTCCAGCTGAACTTCTTTCGCCAGATTAAGAACTGAACTCGATGTTAGTAATTTGTAGATGCATTTGAGTTTTCTGCTTAACATCTTTTTTAAAAATCCAGTTTCATATTCTCCTGTTTCTCAGTTATGAAGAAGTATAAAAATATTTGCATATCTTAAATTAATGCATATTCCTATCCATTCCTGGTTGTAACTAAACCATGTTCATAGTTGTGGCTGAACCTCAGCAACATATCACTAGGCCTACGCTGTCCAAAAATATCGATGAAACAATCTCATAATGATTGTTCAAAATGAGCTGGATGCCGCGGGTGGGGGCAGGCAATTTCCTTCTGCATTTTACCTCACTACAAAGAGCACATCAAAGATACTCTTTATGCTCCATTAACAAAATGGTGCAAATATGCTGCCAGACCCATAATGGGCATCAAAACAGCCATTTTAAATGGAATGCAATGGAATGTAACTTAATCCACTAATCAAGTTAATGTACTTTAGCAAAGCTAAACTCCCTCTATAAATACACAGATGGTTATAATCATGGTTATAAACAGTTGCAGGAAGTTAATATTTAAGTGCTTCAGGTATATAAAAACATAAATATTAAACTAATTTATAACAGTACAAAGAGACTCTCTATGATATCTATCCATAAAGTCTTAGTAGCCCATTATTCTTGCTGGTCTGGTACATCTCTTCAAACCAAAAATCAGTGAAGGAAACATCAGAAAGAAAAAAGAAATGACATTAGTGGAGGAGAGGAAAGTGACAAAAGCCTTAGGTTGTTTATACAAATTACACGTAATTCTTATAAAAGTAGTTATACATGAAACATGGTTGGATACAGGTAGATCCAGCAGTTTTCAGCTGCTGGGCTAACCTGAGGTAGAAACTTATCTAGGCCTAAAGAACAATTATAGACAAGCAAGGTTGTGTTTTCTTATTAAAATGCTTCCTCTTGCAGCCACATGGATGTGAAGAAAGAATTGTAAACAAAACAGCAAACACCAAGCTTCATGTTTTGCTGTTGTTCCAGCCATAGATGAGCCTCACATCAGTCTTCAACAAAAGGTAGCCACCATGAGATCTTAGGAATCAGTCATGTGAAGGATAGCCCTCTTTTTTATGGGGTAGTGTTTCCCTGGCTTCTGGGGTTCCGTGGGGGACACCTTGATTCGCTTCAAAAATGCAAAGACTGGGGGAATTAGCAGAGCACTGGCCTTGGCCAATTTTTACGGGGTCAGACCAAGCAAAAGCCAGCCAGTCGTATCAGTAATGAAATTTATTAGCAAATATGTTCCCATGCACAAATGCAGTCACTCACTCACGCACACAAGGACTATCGAGAAGGGAAAGAGGTGAAAAGCATATAAGGGATAAAGCGGAGAGGGTGTAAAAGTGGTGATACTGCACCTGTCCAGAAGTCTTTGGTCCAGGAAGCAGCAAGAAAGAAGGAGCTCAGCAAAGAGAGGTGGCTGAGGGGAGCACTCAACTAACAGAGTGCTGGTCTCCTACCGTGGCGGGGAAGTTCTCCGAAGAGGGTCTCGAAAGGGGGACTACTTACAGGTCAGAACGTATCTCAGGGGCCAATTCTTTCCCTGGAAGAACAATGGCCAAAATAGAAGGAAAATACTGCACAATAGCAACTTGATGGCTTGCATGATTGATTCATGTAAATAGACCTTGCCCCTGTAGGATTCATCGAAGTAAGTGTTGCTCAACAGGGGGAAAACCTGGTAATCCCCTCAAGTTGGCTTTGTATCTGAGGATCCTTTGTCTATGCAGATGTGCCTTGCCTGAGGTCTCCTTGAGAAATGTGACGGGATTGTCCTGGTCTTGACCTATGTCCAGTCGCTTGACCTATTTGTCTACGCACTCACCCAGGCAACCTTTCTGGCATATCTTTGATATTAATTTTATATCCCCCCAGGATGGGGTCTGCCAAGGGGGTAACAGTAGCAATATTAATCAAAAGTCTGGGTGTGTGGGTCAGTGGTCATGAGCCAGTTGGGTCAGACTGCACCTGTAAAATATGTAGCGTGTAGTTCTTGAGGTTTTTGCTGTACTTGAAAGTAAATGGGGAGGGCTGGTTTAGACAATAGCATATGCAGTCCACAGTTGCCTCTTGCCTGACAGTGCTAATTTTAAAAAGCTCTCATTGGAAAATGGTAGAAGCACGATTGGGGTTTAAGTGGGGCACAGCTGGAAACAGAGAAATTAAAGCTCACTTCTCTGTGTTGCACAGCCCTATCAGGGGCTCTATACTTTTAAGTTAAACAAAAATGCAAAGGACCATACACGACAGCTTTAACATAACATACAGTGTAACCCTTTAAGCTATAGTTTCAGGGCATCAGGGGTACCTATAGGGCCTGTTCCTCATCTGGGCAAATTAAAAAGGCCCTCATTTTCCCTCTGCACGAAACCTTCCAACTGCTGACAGATGTGGCAAAGATTTATTCATTTTATTGTATTAGTTATTTGTATGTATGTTTATATGTGTGTGTGTATACATGTGTGTCGTATGTGTTTATGAACACACACACATTTTAAACAAAATGAAATGGACGTGTTCTGCCATTCCTCCAGTAAGCTCAGGGAGGTGTGCATGGCTCTCTTCCTCCCCGTGTTGTCCTCCCAGCAGTCTCGTGGGCTGGAGTCAGACTTTTGGCCATTTCCACACTAGAGACCATTAGTGTGTTATATATCATTATAATGGCAGCATTGCCATTTGCGTGATGCTGTCCGGTTAGGGATGCTACTTTCCTCACCCTTTACCCTTAAGCAGATAGGTAGTGGTATTGCCACCAGTGTTCCTTCCACATTACAGCGTCCTTGGCCACTCCTGTGCCCAGCCTTCACTCTGTCCACCGCCCTGATTGGTCAGTGATTTTGGAGGAGAGGGTATCTGTACTAATGCAGTAACAGCATGACATGCCAGGACACTATTGTGCTTTTGCCTTATGTTTTTTAAAAAGTATATTAAAAAAATTAAAAGTTTTGACTCAAAGGAGACATTTGAAATAACCAGAGAGAGGTGATAGAAAGTTACCATGCCATGGGGGTTGCTGAGGGAGAGACAAGATGGGCAAGCCCATGGCTTGCCCACTGCTGGATCTGTCATAACAAGAAGTGCTATCAAGCACTGTATCGGTAGCGCACTACGACGGTTGATGGGATTGAAGTGCTATAGGAGGCTCTTAATGGATTTTTTCTGGAAATAGAATATAGTGATTTGGCGACACTTGCGTAGCAAGGATGTCATGCAGAAGCACAGCTCCTGGACCAGTAACAATCTGCTGCTATTGCATTATAGCAATGTCATGCAGAAAGAGCCTTAGAGAGTGTCACTATCCCAAGATCACCCAAGTAAATTTCCTGGTTCTGTGAAGACTTGAATGTGGATCTCCCAAAACCCAGTCCAACGCTCTAGCTGTTGCACCATATTGGTTTTTGCTTTGATTCTTCTCTTAGTGTTGGTAGAAAGGGTTTCTCATTAAATGATTGATCCAGCAATGAACCTTTTATGGGGCTTTGCTGAAAAACACACAGAAAGAGATTTTAATTTTTTGGTTCCCAGTTAAATTTGCATAAACTTAAGCCCTATTGCCTCTCACATCAAATGTATCTTTATGGTAATTGTGGATTTGGTGAAGGGTGCCTATATCTTGCATTCCTATACCTAATGCTCTGAAAGGAAGTGGAAAGAGGATTTGTTCTTTTAAGGACTAGAGATAATGAAATGTATTTGACCAAGGTTCAATTAACTGACTGCAGGTAAGAAGTGCACTGAGACGTGTTAGACATATGTACAGCTGCTAAGTATTAATTCAATTTTCAGCTTTCTATTTACTTTTACAAAAATGGATGTATGGGTCCCTGAAAACATTTCCTGCATGATAATTTAGTTAACAAGTTAAATATGAGCTATAGACTGTACATGACCTGTTCAAACTAAGCTGAACAGCTGGCTTTGCCTTCTGACAGGAATATGTGGAGGGACCTATCACAGTGTAGCAGAGAAGGCTGTAGTCAAACGCTTGTGATTAAAGGAATGTTCCTTCTTTCATACGCAAGTTCATTTCATCTGCTTTCTGTCTACAATATGCTGCTGGCTACGAGTACACATTAATTCATGTCTTCCATGGTACATCAGATACTCACTGGATCAGCTCCATGTTGTTGAATGCATAATTACCATCATTTTTACATCACCGAATCATAAAAGTTCCAACCAAACAGCAGCAGAAAACATGTCAAGCAGTAATAAAAAAAAGAATGAAACGTTACTATAAATAACAGAACAGCTCCACAGTTAACAAAGCCAGTAGAGAGAAACAAAGTTCTCAAAATGCCCATATTTCTTAATTAAAATGCCCAACATGTTTCAGGCAAGTCTATAATTCCTTCATTGGGGATGGGCTGACAAATGATTTGTGCACTCTGGAAATGATGGTCTCTTTGGAAATAACTGTTTTATCTCTTGGCTTTGTATGTTTCATTTCCACGTCCATGCTTAGTCATACTTAAGCCCATTGAAATCAATAGGTTAGTCAGTGGTTGCCCACCAGTTTTGGTAGGGTTGTTTTCAGTTTAAGTCTGGATTGAACTCACTGTGAACTCATCCCCTCCCTCCAGCACAACACCAAAAGTCAGCCCTATAGTAGTTGTTTTTAAAGATTTACAAGGCTTCTAAAAGATGTTCAGCTTTTGGTAGTCTTCCAGGGAAGAGGAGTTCTACAGTGATGGATTACTTGGGTTACTTCCTCTGTGTGTCATTGCTTTAAAAGAAGATTCTTAAGATGTGCTCTCAGGGAAGGTCTGTGCCATGTGAGAAAAAATAACCTTGGTTCAAACAAGTGATTCCTCAATGTCATCTGAGGGCATACACAGGGGTAGATGGGAGGGTGGAGAAAGGATTCTGTCCCCTGTTAGTTTGCCAGAGCAGTTATCTTTTGATGACTCCTTAGTATGTTCTTACAATACAGGGCAAAATTGGAGGTAGCTTGTTAAGCCTCTTTAGAAGTCTCTGTGCTTGTCAGCTACTCCACTCCTGATTTTTGAACAGGTTCTCATTCATACTGAGCAATTAGAGCCCTTTGATACCAGTTTCATTCCCATGGCAACATCCGATGGAAGTCTGGGATTTGCAGTTTAGGGAGGATTATTTAGAATTCTCATCCAGAGAGATCTAGTGCCTCAACAGACTACAAATTCTATAGGATGGAGCCATAGAATCAGAGTGCTCTAACTGCGTAGTGTGAAAGAGACCCAGGAGGGTGGAGAAATTCCAGGACAGATATTAAATAATGACTGGTAAATGTCTTCTCTTCGGCTAGTGTAGTTTTAGATTGTTTGTTTGTTTGTTTTGCCAAAAGTTATACAGTATCCTCTCATATACCCTGTGATGTCACAGGTGCCCAGTAAATATGATCGTCATTATGGCAATGAGCAGTAAGCTAGATTTCTCTCACCTATACAAGCACTTTGTCCAGAAGGTTTATGTACTGCCTTCTCTTTGTTATGAACTGTCAGACACTATTTTTGAGACATTTTTGTAAATTTTGTACCTGACACAGGAAAGAACACTTTTAAGGAGGAAATGTTAAATGATGAATCGGCACATTTTGTATGTTTTTTGTTTTTGTTTTTTTTGGTGAATCCGGGCTTGGACCAATATTTCTTTAAAAGTAATATGTTAATTTTTTTCTTGCTATTTTTTGTGTAGATGATTCAATAGTGTTACTCATTTTTTAGAGAGTGCCATGTTGATGCTTTGTTACTTTTTAGTTACTTTATTGTTATTATTATTTTCAAAATATAAACTTAAAATAAGTTATGTGTTTTAGGAACACTACTGCCCCCTCCAAAAGCTACTAATTGTTAATGTAAATTCTTAAACATTGATAACATTGTTTCCAGAAAAAGAATGTGTTACAGGTAATACCTTTTCTTTTAATGCATTACTTCCAAGCTGTACATGTTTAACAGTAAATTAGTTAAATTGATGCTAGGATAAAGATAGACATTTAAATCATGATTCTGTACGACAGCAGCCAGGGTTTGTAGAGCAGTACTTTTGGTGGCCCCCTTCTTTTTTTAACTTTGAAAGAAAATTATTATAAATCTCCCATCCCCCCCAGGAGGTGGGGCAATTTCACCATTCTCCCCCCAAATGTTTTAATCTTTTTTTCTAGTCTGAAAATAAAGCAGAAGACTTAATTTTTAAAAAAAATAGAAGTGGGGTTGGGAGTCTTTTGGATCTTTCATGTGGCTCACGAGCTGCACCTTGCTTACCGTTCCCATACAGCTTTAGCAAGCTGTATCTTTAACATGATGCAGTGAAATAATAAGGACTACAGTTTGTAAAACAGTCTAACTAATGTTATAGACTAAAATATATGGGTTTATGTCTTTTACATCTTAGGAGAGGAAGAAACGTATGTCGCTGCCTGTGGGTGCGTGCGATACATGTCTGCGGTGGAACCTTTGAAATTCTCCCAATAGAGTGGAATAATTAGAAGATTAGGCCCCCTATCTCAGTTGTGATGCTCATTTGGGTGACCCTGAGACCATGATATTTAGCCCAAATCACCTTTACAACATTATTAGAATGTTAAATAACAATCAGGAGCCATGTATGCTACCCTGAGTTCTTTAGACAAGTGGCAGGATTTTAAAAAATAAAAAAATAAATGGTCTTAGATTCATTTTAGAAGTAGGAATGTCTACTTCTAAAAGCAGCCACAGAATTTGACTCCTGACTCTAGAATGGAAGCAAACTGCAGACAAAATAACTTATTGTAAAAAGGGGCAGGAGCAACTTGTTCATCTGCATTCAAATTTCGGTTAAAATAGGGAAGGTAGAATCATTGTTTCCATGATTACTTTATTTACTATTTATAGTATTTTTGCATTGCCCACCAGCCCACAAGGGCTCCTGTGGACATGAAAACCAATTAAAACAATCCAAAGATAAATAAAAAATACATTAAAATACTCTTTAAAAACTCCTAAAAGCAGTCTGAAAACAATGCTCGAATTCAATTTTGAACCGTTAAAACATTACTGGTTTGGCTGCCTGCTGGAAGCTTAAAAGAAATGAGGCCACCCTAACATCTTTGGGTAGGGAGTTCCACAAATGAGGAAGAAGAGAAAAACCCTATTATGTGTACCCGCCAACTTATTTGTGAGGTGTTGGAACACGCAACAGGGTCTCTTCTGAAGATCTCAAAGTTTCTGTAGGCTCATATGGGAGAGGGCAGTCTATCGGATATCTTGACCCCATGTTGTTTAGGGCTTTGTAGGTCAACACCAGCACTTTGAATTGAGCTTGGAAACAAATTGGAATTGGCTATATCCTTTTTAAAATGAGCACCCAGAACTGTTCAGCTTACAATCAACAATAATTCCCAGGTCCTTTTCACATGTATTACTGCTGAGCCAAGTATCTGCTATTCTATACTTGTACATTTGTTTTTTGTGGCCTAAATGTAGAATTTTGCATTTGTCTCTGTTGAATGGCACCCTGTTAGTTCCAGCACAATTCTCTAGTTTATCAGGGTCCTTTTGAATTCTGTTCCTGTCTTCCAGTGTGTTGGCACTTTCCAAATGATATCTGGACATGTAAACTTCTTGGTCTGATTTTCATTAGTCACTGCAATGGAATAAGAATTGGAAAGGCTTAAAATATATTCTATTATCTAATAAATATTTCAGTCAGCGCTGCTTCACACATTGCATTTTCCTGCACAGAGATAACTATCATAGTAAAAAATAATATTTTGTGCCACCTAAAATGTGGCACGAAGGCCACATTTTGCAGCATGTACAGTGGGTGGGCAGCAAACATATGTTGCAATGGTGGCATCTTGGAGAATATAAGACCATGTCACAGTTCAAAACAAAGCAGTACATTTTCCAACATGCATTCTTCTCTTCTCTGTAGGAAAAAAAAGTGAGTTGTGAAGCAGTTCTTGTCTAATAAAGTCATGCTATACTCTCTTCTTCTGGCATTACCACTAAGCAGTGCAAGTTAAAATTGATGTTTTCCTTCCTGCTGTGTTTTATATTGGTTCCTATTAAGATTTTGCATTATACAGGTTTTTTTTAAAAAAAAATGCTCTGCATGCTTCTCGCTATCTAATTCTGAATAAATAAATATATATATATTTCAGGGTGTTTTGACTGTTTCACACATTATACCTGTACTTAAGAAGCTTCACCACTCTCGGTAAAGTATAGAATTGAATTTTCTGTCCTGCTCCCACCCAGGCTGGTGCATGGTTTGCCCTGCCTTCATTGGATATCTTTTTAGCCCTTTATATGCTAGGCCACTCCTTTCATTGCAGTCCTGTCTGTTGTGAGCATGCACACATGGGCTGCATTTGGACATTGAAATAAACTCTAGTTTACTGTGGGAAGAATGAGATGCAGTGAGACATAGGTTTGTGTACATCCCCTCTCCCAGCTCCTTGAGGGGAGTGCGGATCCAAGAAAGAGACTGGAAACTTTCTATCACATTTCTTATTAACTAGAGCTTAATGTTGCATCTGAATTCGAAACTGTGGTTAAGTTTAACTATGGTTTCATGAAGCTCTAGCTTCATAAACCCATGGTTTGGAGCTGGATTGTTTCAAATAAATCATATTTAAAAATTAATTGCAGTTTGTTAGATTTGGATGGAACAATAAGCTAAGGTTAGCCAAAAACAGATGCAAAGGCAGCCAAATTTCATGGCTGAGCCAGAGAAAGAGAGGGAGAGTACACAGTGGGCAGCGTGCTCACTGCAGCTTGTTCTTGTCACAATAAGCCATGATTTATGATGACGTCTGAAAGCAGCCATTGCCATTCATTTACAGATCATTTGGTTATGCCTGCTAGTCACTTATGACCTCCTTCATCTTCACATGGTGGCTGCTACATTTTACTAAAACCTGAATATTGTAAAGACATGCCTTGCTTACCAGCTAAATGTATGAATATTTTTTGTTTTTTTCTCTCCAGGCACTGAAATATGTGTGTGAATGCTGTGTGCATTTAATAAGGACAGCTGTGCCTGAGTAAACACATTAATAGAAGATGGTTTTCTGTGCTATGATCAGTGTAATGGCGGGGGGAGGAATGGGTAGTCCAGTTAGCTTTCAGAACCATGTTATAAGCGGGCGTATCCAAATGTAGTGATCATGGTTGCCCATAGCATCCTGAGGAACTGTAGTTTGACAAGGGAGGGCCAGCCCAGAACAACTGCACCACCTGAAATGAAAGACAAGATGGCAGCCTTTCCCCATTCCATTTAAAGATGCCACTGGGCTGGCAGTTCAATCTTAAGTCAGCTCTGAAAAACTGAGAGTGTCCTCTAAGCTTGAGGCATCACAGTAATCTAGGAAGCCCAGGAAAAGTTGTGTGGTAGAGAAGAACAGCTGTGGAGTCAGAAGACTTTCACTGCTGTCATCTGCTGTTTTTATGTACCTTCAAGTAGTTTCCTGTTTAAGAACATGAGATAAATAAGGGCAGAGACAGTGTTTTAGTCTGAACTAAACAGTGTGAAGTATGTGTGGAAGGAGTGACCACAAAGGAGCGGTCATAGAGGAGTGCTACCAAAAGAAACGAGGTCCCAAGCCTGGGAAAGAGCCTTACCAGACATTTTGGGGAGCAGAACAGACAACACTGGACTCTGTTGAAAAAAATGTAAGGCTGATTTATTAAAGAGAACTAAAGGATAGGCTACATTCTGTTTAGTAACCCACAATTTGGGCAGTTAGTGCCATACATATAATTTAGCAAAGAAGGACAACTTAATTTCATCTTGAAGCCAAGGAGTCTAGTGGAGAGCGTAGGAAAGTTACCTTTTCACACTGCTGCTCCCTAGTTCCTCTGTCTGCAGTAGCCAGTGGTTTGCTGGCTGGGAAATTTGAGGAATTGTAACCTCCAGTGGTAGTTTTTTCAGGCTCTGGTCCTGTGGTATTTGAATGCTGCAGTAAAGGATTAAAGTGAGAAGGTGATACATGCACCCTCAGACATCTATGGAGCTGCAGCTAATTTGGTCCCATTTATTTAAGGGGCTGTATATCTTGGCACATACCAGTCAAATGCAGGTGTACTCACTGTGCTCTGTGATGTGCCTCTGAGTCAGAGAAGCTGCAGCTGTGATGCCATTTTCAGAGTATTTGATCCTAATAACAGGCTCTACATGGAAAAGAAGAAACGGAACAGTAATGAGTTATGATGAGTTAAGCCCCAGCTCTTTCTTTAGTGACCATACAATGGAAGAGTGATCTTTAACAACGAGATCCATAAGTGGTTTATCCCAGGATAGTGCCAATGAAGTAGACGTCTCTAATCCCAATCCAGTGGCCTCAAGATATTTTGGAGTAATGGTCATGCTAGCTGAGAATGATGAAGAGTTATTGTCAGGATCACCTGGAGTATGCCAACTGGAGAAAGCCAGACTGTAACCTAAATTTCTTCCCTCCTACACCAATTGCTTCCAATAAAAAATGCATTCTTTGATATGCAAATTTGTATAGGCAAAGTTGTTTATAAGAAAGTAGTTTGCTATCCTGATTGCACAGTTCCATTTTGTTGTATGGTTTGCCGTGTTTGATTACCAGTTTGGTTGTCCTTGTTACAAAATTTGGATTCGAAATCCTCTGGGGTTTGGCAATAATTAATCTCTATCAGTACCAAAGCATCTTGCCTTACCAGAAATACAAATAGTGAAGGTCAGGCTATGCTACACCCAGCATAAAATAGTATTAAAGTACTGTCATCAGCTGAGTCAGTGTCCCGACATCATGAGTTCTGCCTGGCCTAGCTGGCGACATTCAAGTATCTTGCAGCCTGTTTATTGGAAGGACAAACCAATGACTTCAGTGAGGATTTACTTCCATATAAATATGCAAAGATGGGAGCCTTAATACCTAATGTCTTGAGTTCATGATTTAACTTCTTGGGAATTTGTTTCCTGGTAAATCTGAGATGTGACAATAATCCTCACCTTTTAGATTTTGGGGTCCCCAAGCTCATATTTGTGAAGAGAACAGGCACATACATGCAGAAAGTTAGGAGACTGGGTTTCGCTAATCCTTCTACACCTCCATATATCTGCTTAGAAATATGTGGATGGGGAAGTAATTGTAAGGCAGGAAGATAAGGCAGGTTTTAAATCCTGAAGTAGTGCATTGCAAGCACCTGGTGAATCCCTGTCTCCTTTAAGGGTTGAAAGGAAGAACTGTTCAGGTAGGCTTGGTGATAAAAGCAAAACAAACAAGTGTTTACTGTCATGATGACAGCTCAGTCACAACTGATAGGTTTTTTTAAAAAAATACCTGGTAGTCCTCCATTTTTCCTCTTGGACATATTGAAACCTTGAGATTTAAATGCTGGTTTCAGCCATTGCCATAAGCTGCCTCTGACTCATCACTGTGTATGTTTCTTACTTTTCCCCCACACTGTCAGCATAGTCTCTTCACACATCACTATGTTGCTCTAAACTGGGGTGATCTAATGAAGTTCCCAAGGGAGTAAGGAAGAAATAATGAGATTTTTTTTGGCATTTAGAAGAAGCCTTAAAGCAACCTCCCCAAAATACAAGGAGTGGGAATGTTTTTGCCACTAGCCTCTTATAGTAAAGACTTCCAGTAGCATACACATGCTATACAAAAGCACTTGTCCTTCTTTAAATATAAATTCACGTTGTAGCATGCACTGCACAGTACTGCATTGCATTGTCCTGAGGGTTATTTTTAGATGTTGCTAAGACATGCTAGATAAAGCAGTGTCCTCAATGAAACAAGGAGAGCTGCAGTATAGCACAGGTAAATCCTTAATAATTTAGCAGACCAGTGTTGAGATTCACAGATCTTTTTCTGTTAATTGCCTAGCTTTGGAGGCACAAGTATCTGAAGTGGATCATACTGGAAGGGTTTTTGCATAGACAAAAATGCCCCACCCTTCTAGTACTGCTATCCTTTATGATTTACTTTTCCTGTGAGGGATTTGCATTTGCTCTCCATGCTTTTTGTAGCATCTGTGACTTGAGAATGATGAACCACTTGCTTAATTTCAGTTATTTCAGGGACTTGCTTCAGAGCAATGCTTAGCTTAAGTTTGGAGAAAAACCCAACAACTCTAACTATGCTAGGGAAAAATGTACATTTTTTCCTAGTATAATTAGGGTTGTTCAGTTTTGCTTTGAACATAAGCTAATCTTTGCTCTAAAGCATAAGGTAAGCAAATGCAGAAAAGGAATGGCTAGAATTTTTAAGAACAATTAACATGCAAACAACAATCAAAGAATAATTAACATGGACTTTTTAGCCCTTTTTATAACATTTATTTCTCTTTTAATAGCTAGTATATACAGAAATTTTTATATGACTTTTACTTAATAGCATCTTTCACTTTTTTTCTTCTTTTCATTATTTTTGTCCATGTTTATTTGCAAATCTTGTTGAAGTACTAACAAAATAAAGTAAAGTAAAATGAATAAAACAAAACCATAAAGAAATGCCTAGCCTGTAGCATTTAGTATTCTGAGGGTTGTCTGTTGTCAGGCTAGAGTAAAAGAAACCTGGGTCTTTTTCCTTAAATCTCGTCCTAACTTAGAGAAGCAAACTGCATAGTTTAACAGTAATGAAGATATAATGTATAAATGAGACATGTATTGGAAAAGCATGCATCATCTGGTTGCATTCAACAAAGAGCCAGGATTGGCTTCAACTACCTATTGAGTATGTATCTGGTGGCAAATTTGGATTTTCTGCTACATACTACGTGAAACGTTTCCTCAGAGGTAGCTGTTGGCTCATCTTAGTATCCCCTTACATTTCGTGTTCTACTAAATGGTTGGGCAGCCCCCTAACTTTTTCCTGCAAATTAGAGTTTGGCATGTGGTGATCAGAGCAGATAGCAGCCAGTTCCCAGCTGCAGTGGCTGCTGTAGAATTTGGGCATTGCTCAATTGCTTGTTATATATGATATCTCTGTCAGCTACAGAGCAAAGAGGGCTTTTGTGGAAGAATATAGAATTTTAAGAGGTACCTTGCATGTGTATGATATATATTCTAACAACCTGGTCTTTACGCATTTCTCAAAAATACTGTGCTTAGAATGTAACGAGCATATCTACCTGTCTTCCTTCCTTCTTTCTGAAAGCTTGAAATATAATCCTCATTTAAAATAAAACATTTATTCCAGGTCTGATGTGGTTGTCCTGTGCTTTTCCATTGCTAACCCTAACTCCCTGAATCATGTGAAAACTATGTGGTATCAAGAAATCAAGCACTTCTGCCCTCGTACACCTGTTATTTTGGTTGGTTGCCAGTTGGATCTTCGATATGCTGATCTGGAAGCTGTAAACCGAGCCAGAAGGCCATTAGCAAGGTAAAGCTGGAAAATGGAATAAATAATATTCCCACTTGGCACTATTTGTGTATGTTTCAATTTCTGTGGAATATATAGTCTTCCACAGACCTTACAGTAAAACAGTTTTTTGACTCAAAACTCTGAGAATCTCTTGCCATTCCCTGGATTCTGGGAGCTGTGGTCCAAAAAGTAACTTTTCCAAGCTTTGGTTTTCTGCCCTCTTAAAGTCTTAGATGAACTCTGCTTTAGACTGTGTGAAATTGTTGGTCCATCTCCGCAATAGCGCCCTGTTCCATCTGACAGTAGATCTCCAAGACCTCTGGAGAATTCTCAGCTAGCCTCACTGCTACGTGAGATCCTTTAACTAGAAATATTGGGGATTGAACCTGATAAATGCCAAGATTGGCTGCTCAGTTTTGTAGCCTCTCCCACTTTTTCTACCTCATAAAATTGGCTGAAACATTCAGAACAGGTTGTCCAATCTGATGTCAAAGGTCTACTTCTCAACTTTTTAAGCAAAGCTGCTTGCTGTTTCTCAAAGTAAACTTTATGTAAAATAACACAGAAAGTTCATATCCCCTGTTATATGAAATTGTGTTTAAAATAAAGTGATAAACTAAGAAGAACTCCTTTGATTAGACTAAAGAGCAGACATCTTATTTCAGATAGTGGCTAGTCAGATGCTTGTGAAACTTCTGTAACCATGGCTTTAACAGAGGAGTCCCCCTCCTTCATATGTCCCTAGTAGGTGGTAGTTAAAGGTTATATTGCCTCTAAATGCCACAATGAGAGAACCAACCTCTGTGAATTTATCTAGTCTCATAAAAACCTTTTAAACTGGTGGCCATCACCACATTCTGTGGCCATAAAATCCATATAGTTAAATATATTCTTTATGAAATTGTTGTTCTGTAATCAAATTGAAAAGAATCTTGACCACAGGTGAGTTTGGTGGCTGCAATGGTAAAAATAAATATTAGCAATATAGTATGGCTTTGCCGTTGCAGTACATTTCATCTAATCACTATTTATTTGCAGAATTGGTTACCATTAAAGGTGGGCAGCAGGGAGAGAATTTGAACCCAAATCCATAAAACCAAAATACCATTACATATACTTACATACTGGCAGATGTAAAGATGATACCATTCTTCAGCTTTTGTGGAAAATGTGCCTGAAGTTTTTCAGTGTTAATTCTCATTATAAATGTAACAGTGTTTTCAGTTTTAATTCTCATTATATAATTGTGGGATTTACATGCATGCAATTTTCACTGATAGATGACTGTACTAAAAATATGAGGATGAATTGATCTACAATTTGTTCAGTCACAGTGCAGTTCTTCCCAATATAAATTAAGGGATGTGGGTAGTTAATAAATAATTAAAAGGACAAAAAATGAAATTAATCTTACTCTCAGGCTATTATTATGAAGCAGTAACTCCAAAACAACATCAAGCAATTTCTAAAGACATCTCTACATAAAAGGCTCAAAATCTAGAAGTAGGCAATAATTAAGGCTGTGAACAAAGTATGTCTACATTCAGTGAGTCTTAGTATATCTATTAAAGAAGGAAAGAAAATAAGTGCAGCCTGGGATTAAGTCAAGAGGTGCTAGGTATTGCTTTGATGGGATGGTAAGGATGCACAGATGTAATTAGTTGAGACCTGAAAACTGCATCTAGTTTATTTATCCTGGTTTGTTTGTTTAATTCACAGACCTATCAAAAGGGGAGACATCTTACCACCAGAAAGAGGCAGAGAAGTTGCAAAGGAGCTTGGAATACCATATTATGAAACTAGTGTATTTGACCAGTTTGGCATTAAGGATGTGTTTGATAATGCAATTAGAGCTGCCCTAATTTCCAGGAGGCACCTACAGTTCTGGAAATCACATCTGAAGAAAGTTCAGAAACCTTTACTTCAAGCTCCATTTCTACCTCCAAAGGCACCTCCTCCAGTTATCAAAATCCCAGAGTGTCCTGTCACCAGTATCAATGAAGCTGGATACTTATTGGACAATCCGTTGTGTGCAGATGTCATGTTTATCCTTCAGGAACATACTTGCATTTTTGCTCACAAGATCTACCTAGCTACCTCCTCTTCTAAGTTTTATGACCTTTTTCTAATGGAATGTGAAGAAACTTCAGATGTAACTGAAGCAATTTGTCATAAGGAAAAGGCTGGTAGAAACATGGTGGACAGAGCATGCAGCCTTGAAACTGATGACAGTAGTGAGGTGACAACCTTAAAATCTCCAAATGCCAAATTGGCATCATCAACGGATGGCGGCAACCCTTTAACATGGTTAGAGCTTGAAGCAGGGGAAGCCAGTAGCCTGAAGCAAGCTCCAACGTTTTGGGGCAAAGGCTTTGTTAGCATGCATAAAGAAATGCAAGTCAACCCTATTTCAAAGAGGACATGTGCTGTGACAGTAGTCAAGATAGATGCTTCCATTCAGCCTGGACCTTTTAAAACTGTTTTGCAGTTTTTATACACAGGGCAGCTAGATGAAAATGAAAAAGATCTCACTAGGGTAGCTCAGATTGCTGAGATACTGGAAGTATTTGACTTGCGAATGATGGTGGAAAACATCACAAATAAGGAAGCCTTCATGAACCAGGAAATTACTAAGGCTTTCCATGTCAGAAAAGCTAACAGGATAAAAGAATGTCTTTCTAAAGAAACATTTTCTGGTGAGTATTTTCTGGGACACCACCTGACTCTCACTGTAAATTAATCCAAAACAATCCTTCAAATAATAATTCCATTTGCAAAGCAGTTTATAATACTGACATGAGAGCCTAGACGAGTCACACAAAAGCCTTTCAGGAAGAGCAGGTCTATAGGCAGGCCCATGAAGGACGTAAAAATGAACTAGTGTTCATCTTGACTAGTGCTGTGGGAATTCACATGAGCAAGGCAGCCAAAAAACATGCACTCACACACATTATTGCCAGGAAGTGGTAGCTGTGAGTGGAATTGTGCTAACTCAAGCACTGCTTCTTCCAGTAAAGATAGGGCCTCAGCTCTCTTCCATGTGAAGGACTGATTATAGCGTGTTTGAATCAGATTACTGTGGTACAGTAGACTGTAGTATTACACGTTAATCTGGGATATCCAGCATTTGTTCAGATTAACAGATTCCTCTGAGGATGAGAGAGTGTGACTTGCCCAGGGTCACCCAGTGGGTTTCCATGGCTGAGTGGTTTCTCAGGATATCGTTGAACACTCAAACCACTACACCACACTGACCCTGAATGAATCTTGCAGAGTAAAGCTTTTGACAGAGTCACTGTAAGTCAGTGTCAGTTTGAAAGCACACAACAATAATAATTACATTTTCTCCTCTTCTCATGGGGGGAAATCTTGCTATGTTTTTGCTCTCAATGAGCTATTTTGGGCCTGGGACTTTTTTCAAAACTTCTGGACACATTTTGGAAAAGACAGCTCCTGGACCTCTTTGGAGCAAAGGTATTTTTCAAGTAAAAATACAGTGGGGAGAGTGCATTCTAGTGTGTGGTTGCAGGGTGTCCCCTGGACCTCTGGAGGTTGTGCATTCCATCTCTGCAGTGGCTGCCTAGGTTTTGTAGACAGGAGTCTTTCCTGACCCCTCCTGAAGATGCTTGGGAGCGAACCTGCCATGTGCTTTAAAAAGATGTGCTGTCGCTGATCTCTTCTATGTAATTATTAGACATTAACTGATTGAGCTGAATGGCAAGAAATTGGTGGATGGCGTTAGATGCTCTGTGCTGCTAGCATCCTCACATTTTTTTTAAAAAAATGTTTGGGTTGTCCAGCTTAAATCACTTTCATGTGTGTAAATGTGTGAGATCCAAGGACCACTTTTCACCACATGGGAACTCTGTGTCGGCTGTCTCACTCCCCAGAAATTAAACTAGAAGTGTCACGAGCCCACTTCTGTTTTGGAGGAACATTGTTTTGGGATGAAGCAAGGTAGAGAATATGTGGGTGTGTATGTTCTTGCCCTTTTTTACAGATGTACTGCTGCTTCTTGAGGCTATTGGGAGCAGCAGTTTTCCTTTTTGCCTACCTTGCCCCCCTCCCCCAGTTTGAGAGCAAGAGCTCCAGAGAGGCCCCTGGAGCCACACAAATGGGCAGAGGCTGCATGTTAGCCCTATTTCGCCCACTCCTAGGCCCTTTTCGCACGGGCCTTTGCGCGCGCGATAGCCCCGTGAGCCTCGCGGGAGTGGGAGCGTCGCTCCGCACGACGCACTCCCACTTCCGCCCGGCTCACGGGGCTGAAGCGGCGCGAGCACGGGTTTTTTTATTTTCGCGTACAAGCGAAAATCACCCCGCGCTCGCGCAACGCTCCCGGAGCCCACCCGCACTTACCTTTCGTGCGGAGCCTCCGGGAGCCGGCCGGGTCGCGCTTCCTTCCCTCCGCCCCTGCGGAAGGAAGGAGCGGGGTGGGGAGGTAGCGTGACGGACACGCTGCCTGCTTCGCGCGCATGCGCGCGCGGGGGGACGCGACGCCGCCCGCTTCGCGCGTGCGGGGGGAGGAATCCGGCTCGCGCGGGGGGAGGAATCCGGCGCGAGGTCTCCCGCTTCGCACGGGGGGGAGGGCGGCTTGCACGGCAAGCCTCCTTCGGTGCCGCTTCCCCGCTGGTTCCTTCGCCTGCGGAAGGAAGGAGGGGGGAAGCGGCAGCCTCCCGGACGAGCCTTCTTGCGCTTGCCGGCCTCCCCCGCTTGCGCTAGAAGCCTCAGTGCGGAAAGGGCCCTAGTATAAATGAAGCCCTTAATGGCTAGACTGTTTAAATAAGGTCTGCTAGAATTGTTATTTCTGTGGATTCCAGGATTTAAATTTCCGTCTGTTTCTCATTTGAAACTTAACTATGTGTCCTTTTGGAGATCATTACTGAAGGAAATCCTAAGAAAGTGGGCAGCACACTCTCTACTGCGTCCACTCTGGTTAGTGCATTTGACTGGAAGCAGTTGGCATCCTAAGTTATGGTTCTGTTTCTTTGATTCCATGACAGATGTGACGTTTAAGTTGGAAGATGGAAACATAAATGCTCATAAGCCACTGCTGATCTGCAGCTGTGAATGGATGTCTGCAATGTTTGGAGGATCTTTTGTGGAAAGCTCAAACAGTGAGGTATTTGTCTGTCCTCTTTAATATGTAACCTCAATAATGTACCATATGCTTTGTAGTTCTAAACTGGAGCAGTTTTAAAAAAGTTTTGTTTTCACAGGAGTTTGTCATCTTTAGCTCAGAACAACATTTTCACTGTGTTTTAAGTTCTAAATGACTTCTTTTTCCTAACATAGTCTTGCTTTAATCAGCTTTCTCTGGTGACCTCTCAATTTCCCCTCCCTGTAAGACAGGGCTAATGTTGAATTTTAAAGTAAAGTTAGTGCTGGTATCTTCATACTCTTACAGATTAAATGGAAAGACCAAGACCAGCTTTGTAAGCCACTATTCTATAGGTTAGCAACTACAACAGATGATAAGGAACTTGTTGCGCTTCAGATGTTGTTGTACTCCCAGGAAACCTGAGCCACAACACACATGGCAGATTGTGAGGCATGGTGAGAATTATAGTTCAACCAGCCATGGTTCCATGTCTCTAAACGAATCCCACCACTACCACCCTGATCTGGCTTTCTGAGATGTCTTGAGTTATTGCTTGGCTCCCTAGTTTTTAACCCAAAGTTTGATGTCAGGGTATTTATGGCTACAGGATACACAAGCAAGACTTGGCACTCCAGGTTATCCTTCAGTCTGTTACCCAAATTGGCCCTACAGAACATGTACTTGTTAAGCTAGGGTGTGATAGCCTTCAGATGGAGCCATCTTCTTTTCATTCTTCTTATATCACATTTTAAGCTTGGATCTAGTACCTAACTACAAAATACATGCATATTGCATTGATTAGGAAAGGGCATACATTTTGTTTTGAATCATGCCTTTTTTTTCTTCCTCCCAAGATACGTATAATTTTATTTGGTACATATATGTCCCACTTTTCTGTCATCATGGAACTCAAGATGGTATATGTGGAAGTTCCCAGGCTGTCTCCCATCAAGGAAATAACCACATCTGTTAAGTATCAACAAGATGGCTGCATCACATGCCTTTGAGATCATGCCAAAGGGTCTGATCTTCACACATCCCAAACAGAATACAATATCAGTCAGATTTCCCTGTTGTGGAAGGGAGGGGACATTTCCCAGCTTTCATCCTTTCTCTTCGCTGCAGTGCCCAGAATCTATTGTGACTCATTTCTGTCCTGACTAGAAGATTCTGAAATTTGTCCCAAAATTATCCTTTCCCCACTCTGCTAAAAATGTCCCACTGCCAGTTATGAGCCATATCTGTGCTCATATACCTTCAGGTGACCTCTAAGCATAAAGCAGCCTTCCTCAGGGTGGTGTCCTGAAAATGTGTGAGTTTGTGGTGAGTGATGCGCAGGTGTTATAGTCCAACACATTCAGAGAGTATTGGGTTTAAAGATGACTGGTCTTGACCACCATTTTCCCACATATTTTTGCTCCAGTTGCCACCTCTCATTGGAATGAAAAGCAAGCTGCTATGTGTATGCTAAAAAGCTTGTTTTCAGATGGTCTCGGTGTTACACTACGCAGTCTGTGACTGTTCAGAATATCAAATAAAAACAAATGCATTCTTGAATGTGCAAGTTTTGGAAAGACCAGTAAACCTGATAAATAACATTGAACAATTTCTTTTTATTTTATTGCTAAGAAATTCCCAAGTGGAGTAAAGCTGGTAGTAGTATAGAAAAAGAACAGCCACTTTATTTTGACTAATGTCTATGCTTCAAAGGAAGAGTGGGAACACAGTCCAGCCTTGATTAATTTTTATATAAATCCAAATACTTGGAATAATTTTCTAATTATTCATCATACTTTAGCTGTAGCACTTTTGCTTTTGGCTTACTATTGAGAGATGCACCCACATCAAGGGAAAATGATTTGCCTCTGCATTGCTGTGTCTCAGCTTTTTCCCCCTTTTCTCTTTTTCTATTTAATATTCTGGAAGGCTGCATTCTACTTATTTTTTTCTCATTACTTTTAAAACAGCAGTAAGCATAATTCCTTCCCCAGAGGCACTCTCAGCAGGTGGTTCATTAAAAATACATACCTTGATTTTTAGTAAGCAGTGTTCTACAACAAGAACATATATTCATTTTCTACAATCTGCTTCCTAATTATAAACCCTAATAGTGTGTATTCTTCATGGTAACCTTAAATATTCATTGGAAAGCTTTGGATTTGCATAGCACATGTAGTGCCATATCTGAGATCTTTAAGTTCAAAAATAATAGTGTGGATGTGGAAGTAAAATGGAGAAGAAGCTGGTTCTCTGCCCTGTACAGAACATAAACACAGAGACAATTTGACATGAATGTGATGAGCTCCTTCTAATTTATTTATTGTTTTAAGTTCATCAGGAGGAATATCTTCTTCTTCTTCTTCTTTTGCAGCCATAAATCATACATTTTCACTTAGTCCTTGTTACAGACAGCAGCAACAACAAAAACTCTCCCCAGGATTCCAGTCTGCTGCTGCTGCTGCTGTTGTTATGTGCTTTCAAGTCATTTCTGACTTATGGTGACCTTCAGGTGTACCTATCACTGGGTTTTCTTAGCAGAATTTGTTTTGGGGTGGCAGTTGCCTTTGCCTTTCTCTAAGGCTGAGAGTGTATGACTTATCCAAGGTTACCCAGTGGGTTTCCATGGTCAAGCAGGCATCTGAACCCTAGTCTCCCAGTGTCCTAGAAGGTTATCACACAAGGCAGGTAAATCACAATTAGAGAAGGAAAATAGTGTCTTTGGCTGGGACTTAATCATATGAAGCCATTCATCTTCTGTTGTCCTCCTGGTGGGAGGCCATTTGAAAAGCATTTCTTTTACTAAGGAAGTCATTAATGGATTTTTTTTTTGTATGTGTTAATAAAAGAAATGCTTTTCAAACTGTCTCCCAGTAGAAGAACAAGAAAAGAGGAGCAACATCATGTCCCAGCCAAAGACGCTGTTTTCCTGCTCCAATTGCGATTTATCTGCCTCATGTGATAAGCTTCCTAGTCCAACAATCAAATCACTATCTCATGCTGGTTCTTTTTTCAGATCTACTCTGCTCTAGATTAAAGCATTTCAGGAAATCATGGGTCTTTGCCCTCCTCTAGTGGCAGCTAGATAGATAGATATTTGCAAATATATATGTCTGTGTGTAGGCCTTAGAGCAAAATTAGTTAAATATTTCTTGAGAAAATGTATAAATGATCACAGCCCTTCTTTAAGTAGTTACCTTCATTAGCCTTACCTCATGGAAGAAGCACTTTGGTTCAAAATGCTTGATGAACATTTGCTCTTCATTTTTTTTAAATGATTTTGGATCTTCACTGGTGAAATATATGTGGGACTGCTTCCTGCATATGCTCCACATCCCACTGATAATTCCACTCTCTGAAAAGAAATCCACTTGCTTCTTTTCAGCAGCATTGAATCCAGGATTCATCCTGGCTTAGAGGTTTCTTTGGGTCTTTGAAGATGAAGTGGTATTTTGTAGTGAGAGGAACGCCTAGACAAGGTAATGTAGACAGAGGCGTTAACTCCTTCATCATATGCCTAGAGCTAGCTCCATATTTGAGGGGGCCATTGCCAAAGTGCCATTGATGTACCACTTCCATATAAGTGTGCCCTTAATGTCATGAAGAGCTTAAAATATTGTGTGACAGAGCAACAGGTTTTTTTTAAAAAGAACTGTAGACATATTTTTGTTGTATCTGTTACTTTTGTTTTGTTTCCACAATGCCCTGTTCAGATGCAGTATCCAGTTTATTGTGGGAAAAACAAAATGGCTACCAGCACCCTGGTAGCGCCCAAACAAAATCTGCTAGAGTGGGGTTGTAGAAGATCAGGCATCAGTATAATGGTCCCCATTGGCAGAAGCCAACAGAAGCCAAAAGCTGGCAAGGAGAAAACACAAAATGGCGACTCACTTCCTTGTTATCCAAATAATCCTGTACCCTCATACCATTTGTATTGGTTTGGGGCTTTTTGTTTTGTTTTGTTTTCAAATTTTATTGGGGAGTGGTTCCTTGGGAAAAGTGTTAAGCTGTAAAGAAAACTGTGTGCCTACATGGGTTGACTCCATTCGTTTTCTTTGGGTTTGAAAACAAACATTAACATTTTCAAATCAAGTCTATGGACATTGGTAGCATTTCCTGGCTATTTAATTCTGGGCAGGCTTCTCATTTCTTGTAGCCACACTAGACTAGAAAGCAAATATGCATGCTAATGAGACTGGACCACATTACCGTTAAATGTGGAGGAACTCAAGCTCACTCAAAGCAAGCTCACTCAAAGCAATTCTACAGGCCCTGCAAAAAATAAGCATGGCTGGAACTAAAATATGTCTGTGCTTCTGGTACATATTCTCCCCTTGATAGGTGAGCAACAGCAAGGCAACAGGGGAGCAGTTAGAAGTCACTGGCAGTACCCTGCAGTATGTGGAGTCTCTAGAAGACATTACTCTTTGTACACATGTAAAGCTGATTTTGGTTGCAAAGCTTTGAAATCGCAACCACCATCTTCCTCCTGCCTTCCTTGTGGGTTAGACATCTCTCTTTCATGCTGGAGAATCTTGGGAGGATCCTCCTATGCAGGTCCTTTCTTTGGGGCTAACTTGCAGGAGCCTACTAATTATGGGCAAATCCCTCTGGCTTCAGATGTGGACCAGAAAGTATGGCTAGCATTATAAAACAGCCAGAGTGTTAAGTTTCATTACACTGAGTATATTCTATACCTCACATTAGGAAGCAATATAAATGAACGTGATTTTTATATGTGGTTGACAAGAGACATTAATCAAAGCTTGTTAGATTCTCCTCTTTGTTTGGGCAGCCTGTGATCTCCAGATCTCTCCTATAACATAGTGCCTTGCTGAAAAGTCTACATAATTCTGTCACTGACAGAGAAAGCAAATTGCTTCTCATCCCTCACCATTTCTTTCTCTCTAATTACTGTCAGTGAAAAGGTGAAGGGGTGTTGGGTGAGCTGGGAGGTACTACATGACAGTCTTCTACAAAAATAGTTTGCATTGGCAAAAGAAGCTGAAGTGCCAGAGAAGCACTAGATGTTTAACAATGTCATAAGACTTACACAGGTACCTGTGTAGCTAGGAGTCTTAATCAGTTTTTTACCAGACCTCTTAGGTTGCCATCAATGTTTTATGCACTTCCCAAAGATAACAGTGAGAAATTCCTACTGCTACTATTCTGGCTGTTCAGGAGTGCTTGTTCCTCAATATACGAGGATTGCACTTAAAAGGTAATAGGAAAGATGAATCCCTGGGTTTCCACAACTAAAAGCTCACATCTCATTAGACATATTTAAAGGATATTTATGTGTCTCATATTGCATAATAAATGTCCCTGAAAAGTGCAGAACATTTTGCAAGTAACAGTTGGTCTTGTAGCAGCAGAACTCTGGTAGAATCACTCCTCTCACATTTGGCCATGTCTCTCCTCGTATTGTATAATATGGTCCTTGGCATAGCCTAGATGCAATCCATATAGAAGTGACAGGTCATAACCAGCTCTTTCAGTTGTTCCAGAAATAAAGCTGTAGCCTCTAAAGTTATCATAAAAGATAGTTGTCTGTTCCCTGCAGCTGGCAGCATTTAGTGTTTAGACATAGCGTTCTGGACCAGCCAAAGTTTCCAAACAATTTTCAAAAGCTCCATTTGACTCTTACATGAGTGCTGGCTTACTATTATCTAGAGATCTTTTTTTTATTATTTCATTAATTCTGTGGTCTCACTGATGTTCAGTGCACATTTAGCTCCCTGGGAGCTAAAACATCTTTGATTTTTTAGGGATTTTGGTGATTTTTTTTTTTTTTGGATTGCTGTATTTGATGCATCTTTATTAATCCATTGTCACATGTAGGTCATTGTTTGGTTGTCAGCTGACTCAAATAGCTCACAATTATACAGTTGTTAATGACTGAATGTGCCCATAAGAAACTACTTCTAAAGCCAAGTAGTGCCCTAACTGGGGAGTGGGTAATTGCCAGTACATTCTGCCCTCCATTTTCATGAGTGTTAGGGACAGAAGACCTGTGTGAAAATGGGTCCTGTGAATATCTCTTCCTGCCCCCCCCCAATTAATATATTTAAGATCCACAAAAAAGTACCTGTATTGGTGGATGGCTAGGCCTGGCCACATGCATTTTTCCTTGTGCATTCACTCGGAGGCAGGGGGGGAGGATAGGGTGAGGGAGTGGGAGGAGAGGAGGTAGGGAGTGGGTGGGTCTCTGGGGCAGATGGAGGAATGCTGTCACCATAACAGCAGCTGCTGCAGCCCCTTCCTACTGACCTTGCCCTCCTCTTGCCACCTGCCTGCCTTGGCTCTACTCCTCTCTTTCCCATCCCACTCCCTCCATCAGCACCAGAGACCCATGTACCACCTGCTCTCCCATCCAATCCTTTCCCCCTGCCCATCCCCCTGAGTGAAAACATAAGGGAATGCATATACATACGCTCCCTCCTCTTACTCCCCCATCTCATCCCCTTCCCCACCCACCCACCCAACTGCACATGAGTTAGTGCACGAGGGAACTCACTCACAGCAATGCCCAGCCACCCGGCTAGACTGATTTCTTCCCAGCAACCAAATATTTGACTACTGACTAAGCCTGACACTGGAGTTATCAAATAAAAACCATTTAAGGCATCAGCATGGGGGGGGCGGGCAGGAAATAATCCACAAATAATCAAATCCACAAATATCAAACCCACAAATGTGGAGGAATGACTGCAATTCTACTGTGCCCCTGCATCAGGGCTAATTCATTTGTCCTGATTCCTGAGAGGCATCACAATGATCTACCTTAAAAAAGAAGCCTGCAGGTATATCTCAAAAAAATCGTTACTGTCTATTGGCTTTCTTCTGTTGTTGGTGTTTAGTGTACCTCTACGTTTAATTCAGAAAAAAAAGGCCGAATGTGCTGGAAGTGTATGAGACCGTGATGTATTTATAGTTACTCTGGAGAATGGGATGGATGTTCTTTCTACACAGTGGCCATTGTGCCCAGTTGCAGTGTCCATAGCTGTAAATGCTACTCATCTGGGGAAGATGTCATTGACAGTGCCTAGAGAGTTTTGCAGCAGCAAAGACAGTTACTGAAAACAATTGTCCTAGGAAAGGTAATACTGCTAGGTGCTGAAAAATAATCAGCATCTGAGAAAGCATCTCTGAATTATTTTTAGCTACACAGTGTTTATATTAAGGTCAAGAATGAGCTAATGCAAAGGCAAAGCCCAAAAATGACAGTGTGAAGTGACCTTGACATTGTATATTCCTTGTTCCTATTTATTATTATTTTTTCCATCTTGGAAAAGATCAAGGTTTTTTCTTTTCCTGTTGGCATCTGTCACATGGGAGTTATACACACCCGCTTCTGTGTGTCTGTACAGAGTTGCATGAGTAAACTAAGGTTAAACACTTGTAAAGTCTTTGATTTGGATGGAAATCAAGTCAAATTTATTTATGTCTTTCTCATTGTTCCCTAATTTAGCCGATAGCTCTCTATGACGAGCCCTCTCCTTAGGGTTTCAGCCTCAACCAACACAGCCTTTGATGAGATATTTAAAAAAGACTCCTGTGGAAGGGAAAATGTGCCTCTGGTGCAGAGAGAGATGATCTAGGCCACTGTATCTTCAGTCATCTCTTACAGGAGAACATTCCAATTTGATATAGTACTGTTGAAAGTGATGAACTGAAGAAAATAAAATTCACCCTGTGCAATCAAGACAAATAACATACCAAGTGGTTAGTTATGGTGTAGCAACAAACAAGTTGAAGTTCCACCTGAGTGCGGCCAAGATGTCTAAGTCTTCCTTCATAGGCTTGGCTTTCCCGTTTGGAAAAGATGACGTGGGTGCCAAGCACACACAGCCAGTGCTGATCCTCATTCTTAAAATGCCAGTTGAGTATGTCCAGCTTTGCTCCATCTTCACCTTTCCTGCATAGCATAGAGTGGGTGAATGAAGCACACTCATGCACTGCTTTGGGTTTTGGCCAAATCCTAGCGTCAGGACCCAGACAGTACCTAATCCTGACTTTGCAGACCTGACTTTGCTCCTCTCTTAACTTTCCTCATCCCCCTGTGTGGGAAGAAATGGAGGAGGAAAGCAGCTGAGCTACATCTGAATGATTTTTGTGCCTTTCTGAGACAACAGGACTTTGGTCCCAGGGAACACCACAGGCTATATAGAGTAAGAAACTCAGATTAAATCCAGATTAAATCTTCAGGCTGGGGATTCCCCATTTCTGCTTAGGATAAAGATTTGCATCTGCAAGAACTTAAGTTGCAGCTCAAGTAAAGTGTGTGCAAGAGAGGAGAATTTACAGGAACTTGAGCAATTTGTATGAATTATTCTAGTGCAGTCTTCAGTGGGTGGGGGACTCCTAGCTTTTATTGAAAGCTCTTCTGGGAACTGATGAGGCAACCCAATATGTCTGTCACCCGGGCATTCTTATAGCTCGCTGGTGACTGGTGTCTTTTTTAAAGTATGCCACAGTCCAAGTCCAGTTTATGCAGCACAGCAAGTGTGGTTTGCACTGTATGACATATGCCATTCTGTGTGTTTTGGTGTGACCTTGCCTGTATACTCTGCTGAACCATGGTGTTACGAGAAAGAACTAGCTTTTTCCTTTTTGTTCCCACACCCTTAGCCTCTATTTTTGCTCTTATAGCTAGCTAGCAAGCCAGGACAAATTATGTTCACAGGACTAGTCAACTATTTCTGTTGATAAAGGTGAGAGAGCGTCCTACCCTCTTTGCCTTTCGGCAAAATATGTGCAGAACCCCCAACTTCCTCGTATCTTCATACTATCATGATAACACCAAAACTACCCCATGCAGAGTCAACTATCTTTCTGTTCTGAAAAACAATTCACCCTTCCCATTTCTTTTCCTTGAAATCCTGCATTCAGATGTCACCCTGTTTGCTTTTCTAAGATTATAAATGTTGTTGGCTCTCTGAATTCTTCATTCCTCCTCATTTAAGAGTGTCTAATGCTGCCGCCCTTGAGGGTCCTGCGTTGTCTTTTCTGGATTTTGCCCACTTTCAGAGAGGGATCTCCCCGAGAGTTGCTCTGCCTGACACAACCTGGGTCTCAGAATCTGCTTCTGCTCTCCTCCCAGCACCACCATGGTGCTGCCCTCTGAAGCCGTCCAGTGGCCCTCAAAAGGGCAGCTTTTATTCTCACTTCTGAAGGAAAACAAATAAGCCACCAGATTTAGCATTCTAAGAGTCTGAGTTTCCATTTAAATTGTGTTTTAAAAATCAGTGAAATTTGAAATTTCAAAAATACACTTAAAAGTATGTGTGAAATATGTGCTGAAATTTGAGAAGCCTGGAAGATTAGGATTTCCTGTGGTCAGATGTTAAAGCATCACTACTATCACTCCTTACTTTTTTTTTCCTCATGACACTGGACTAAATTGTGTTGTTGTTGTGTGTCTTCAACTGAATTCTGACTTATGGCAATCCCAAGGCACAGGGTTTTCTTGGCAGGATTTGTTCAGATGCAGTTTGCCTTTGCTTTTCTCTGAGGTTGAGAGAGTGTGACTTGTCCAGGATCACTCGGTGTGTTTCCATACTGAACAAGGATTCGAACCCTGGTCTCCCACAGCCCTAGTCTAGCATTCAAACCACTATACTACACTAACTTTGTCTAAATTATGTTGAATAGTCATTTTAAAAAATAAAGTGGAATAAATTACACAATATACCAATTGTAGTAATTTATTTATGACAACAGTGAATTCAGGTTGCAGAATGGGAGTGGTTAGTGCAGTGTACGTACAGCATTACGTATAGATGTAACCATTTCTCTTGTTGGGGCTGAGTGACTTTCCTAGCAATAAGGAGCTTCTACTATTCCTAATTTTTTCCCCTAGTTTTCTAGAAACATGTGGAGAAAATAACAACAGCCATATGGCCCACATGTCTTGTCCTTGACTAGACCAGTTCCCAGTTCTAAATATCAAAAAATACCTTCTCTTCTACCCATTTCCAGGTTGTTCTTCCGAGCATAAACAAGGCGTCCATGCAAGCTGTTCTGGATTATCTGTACACCAAGCAGTTATCATCCAGTCAAGAATTGGACACACTTGAATTAATTGCACTGGCAAACAGATTTTGCCTCCCACACTTGGTTGCGCTGGCAGGTAAGGTCTCAAAGCAATTCATGGGTGTTGCCAGCAACTTCTTGATAGTAATGTTGAAATTTTTGTATGTGTTTTTCATGATCTTTGAACAAAAAACAGACATGCAGTTTTGTTTTCCAAAACCAAATTAAAGCACACATTTTCAGCTTGCTTTGTGCTGAAGTAATTAACCCACTGGAAAGCTTGTACATGATTAAGGGAGAGAAAGCCAATAAGAGTCTGCCATTCATATTGGCTATTAGGCAACCTGATTACTCTTAATCGAAAGAGTGTGAACATTCAACTTTCCATTGTAAATTCTTGTTTTTACAGTCTAATAACTGATCTTCAGCAATTTCAAATCAGTTCAGTTCAAATATGGCTTTCACAAAAGAACAAGTCCAAGTTTACTTTTATTACCCTAGTCTGACTTGGTTAATTACTGTGTTAGTGAAACAAACGATAGTTAATTCCAAGAATTGCCAGTGTTGCTTCATTGTTTCAAAGAAAATTGGCTGGAAGCAAGATTACTCTGTGGCTTTAAAAATAAATCTGCATGAGCCTCAAATTGCAACTTTGTTGTAACTGTTTTCTCTTCTATTTCCTGGGGCAGTTTTGTGATGGATAAGTGATGGAGTTGATATAGAGACTGATGTGAGCTATAGTTATATTTTAAAGTATGTTGGTTTGTGTTCCTCTTCAACCATGACAGAGCAGCATGCGGTACAGGAGCTTACCAAAACTGCAATGAGTGGTGTTAGCATAGATGGAGAAGTGCTGTACTACTTGGAAATAGCCCAGGTTAGTGCCACCGGAACATAGATGTTGCATATTATTTGTGGCAGTATATTGAGGGAGGGGAGCAAAAGGTTTTCTGATCATGATTGTGTGTTTAGAAAGTTATTATTTCCAAGGATATTTCAGATTTTTAAAAAAATGTTTCTCTGATTTTAATTGTAAGTACTGAGAATTTGTGAGAGATGCCCTCAAGATTTATTATATTTTTCTTTCAACTGTTTCTTTTCAAAGTTCAATATGCAATTACATCTTTCTTTAGCAGACATGCATTCTCTAATCTCTATTTGCTTCAGAACTGCAGGCATGAAAGTTCTGGAGGGAAGAATCAGCAGGAAGCCTAAAGAGTATGCACATTCCTGCATTTTCCTCCAGTGCTCTCAATCCTGACTGTTAAACCCTGGGGTGCAGAGTCAGTGGAGGAGTGTCAAACGGTTCAATGTTCCTGCCTTCCCAAATTGGCATCTTTCAGATGTGGACTACAGCTCCCATTATGCCAGCCAGCATCACCATGATGGGAGTTGTAGTCTCCCACCTCTGGAGAGTGCTGTGTTGTGTAAGCCTGGCTCACAGACATCTGTGGGACTAAACTTCTCTCTTTTGCTCCTCAGTTTTACCCTGCAGCTCTCTTGCCAGCTTCTGTGCTAGCAAGACACAGTAGCCTCTGTTTGTCTCATGGCCTGTGGTGCTGCCCCACACTTCACCCCTAGAATGATTCTCACATTGCTTCTAGTGGTCTGCTGCCCAGCTACTTTGTTTTGCGTTGATGAGCAAGATCCAGTTACCATCTCCATTAATTTTTGAGTGAGAATCAAATCTCACTTTACAATAGTGTATCAACAGCACACCACCTTGGTCCTCTGTTGGACCTCGGCACATTTTGCTGCTGTTAATTTTAGGGTTCCCAGTCCTTTGCTCTGAGCATCATGCTGTGTTTGTGGTGATGTTAAACACTCATGTGAATAGCTGAGATGGCTCAGTTCCAGAGTACTTTTCTCTTGCCTTAACATCAAAATCATTCTGTAAACCCACTGTTAACTACACAGAATATCAATTCATTTGTCTTCTTTTCCAGTTCCACAATGCTAACCAGCTAGCAGCGTGGTGCTTGCACTATATCTGCACCAACTACAACAGTGTTTGTTCCAAGTTCCGAAAGGAAATCAAAACTAAATCTCCTGGTAAGACTCATTGGTGAGGTTTTTTTGCAGCCCTTCTTGCAATATTTGTACATTTGTTTTCCCTTTATTCTTTAGGTCTGTGCTTTGAAACAAAAAAAAAAAGGATCAGCTCGAAAAAGAGCCAGGTTTTCTAAGGATTTGAACATTTTCAAGATGATTGGAATAAGTTGAGAGGAGTAGGGAGAGGTACTTTCCAGCAAAATATTACAATGTAGGCCAAAATCGTACATTGGGGCTGTGTAATTTGGAGTTTGTTGATTGTGCCACACAACCCTTGGGTTAGGCGACTGAGTGTTTAACCAAGGGAATACTGCCGCCAAATTCAGCAGTGGCAAATGCTGGCTACAGCACAGATGCATGCAAAGGTACACATGCAACAGCAAGCACAATCTTCACAACTCTGCTTCCATGTTCTTGACCTGAATAGGGATGTTGTACATCAGGCAAAAATACCCAGCCACTTCCATAGGGGAATTTACACATCTGTAAGAGGCTGGCAAAATTTGGGCCATGGTGTGCAAGGAAGGTTATCCTTGTGCAACCTGTATCTCAGATGTACTGGTATGTCAGTAAATATCAAGTCAAGAGACTGTATGAAATACAAATGTCCCATTTAAAATTTGAAAGGAAAAGGAACCTTTATGTTACTTCTTTTATTAAAATTTTTCCTTTTCTTTTTGCCTTAAAGTGGTTGCTTTAAAAGGACAACCTTCTGTGTCACAAGTGGCCAGAACCTTGCAAAAGAAAGTTCAATTTATCTTCATCCTCTCAATTTTCCGTTTGTCTAAAAATGAAACTAAATAATGTTTTCTGGAATTAGAATTTTTTTATTGCTTCTCAACCCACCAGGATCTCCAAATGTGTGGTCAATAAAAAAGAACACTTTAAAAATATTAAATGATTACAAAACAATTAAAGCACTTCTTTTTTAAAAGCTCTAAAATCAGATAAACAGTTGGAAAACAGCCACAACAGAACAGGTTAAAAACAGCCAGAGAGTCTAATTTTAAAGTCCAAAGGCCAAAGGGAATAGCAGTCATTCCATTAAAGAGTGAGTCAGCTCTTCCACGTCAAATGCACAACATATACAAAGTCTTTTTGGTACTCGAATGCTCAGCAATCTTCCTTGTTGCATCACTGTTTCCATTTGCCCAACAGAATCAGGATCCTCCCAGCCCATCAAACAACTTTTGGTACACTCTGGCCAAGATCACTTCAGACAGTATAAATATCTGCTGGCAGATTACCTTACACAAGGCTATAAGGATCACTAGCATAGTGTAATGTATGTGGATGAGTGGGTGACAACCTGTTGTACTACTGCAATGCAGATTATGAAACCGTAATGCATAGAGACAATGAATATTCACAGGCAACCTTGTGTACTTTAATATACTATTGTATGCCCAGCAGTCCCATATGAAGAACTCCACTCACACTGCCATCATGTGAATTCAGCTATTGCATGTTGTCCAAAAAACAAAACAAAAGAATCACTCCACATACATGGCACAGCTTACCTCTCCGTATGTCACTAATAGGATGATGGTCCCTGTGTGGTCATAGCAGTTTGGTGGCTGCATGGGAAGATGTGAATGACCATATGGAGACTACAGCTGGCACGTCACATAGAGGCAGAATGAACAATTGTTTTGTCTTGTCCTCCACTGTTTGTTGATTCTGTAAAATTTGCTTGCTGTTGCATCTGTTGTTACTATTGCTTCTATGTCCCTTTTATTTCTGCAGGATCTCTTATCCCCATAGATTTGGAATTTCCCATTTGAATTTATTATATTCTATATATGTTTTTCATACATATAGTTTGTAAAAGGTTGCTTCTTGCTTCTCTGTCTGAAAACACAAATGTCCAAAACTAGAGAGCGGGTAGGAAAGTCCCATATCATAGGTTTACACTTCCATGTATTTCCAGCCACTACCATGAGAACTAGAAACTAGATAGATTTTTTTTTAAAAAAAAGAAACTGACATTTCCCAGAAATTCTGCATAGGATCGTAGGTGATGCATTCCACTGAATTTGCTGACACATGGGAGCAACATGGGCCTAGATACTCCACTTTATCTTAGATAGTCCATGAAAATAGGTAGGTTTTCAACTATTTGCAGATGGAAATTGCATTTTAGTTACAGATTTCATTAATTGCTTATTTAATACAGATAATCAGGAATATTTTGAGAGACACCGTTGGCCTCCTGTGTGGTACCTCAAAGAAGAAGATCATTTCCAGCGTGTTAAAAAGGAAAGAGAAAAGGAAGACATTGCACAGAATAAACATCATTCAAAACGAAAGTGGTGCTTCTGGAATTCCTCCACACTAGTTGTCTGAGGAAAGGAGAGAGGCCTCTGTCAAGAGTGTGGCTTGAACTGGAAAATGATGCTTTAAGAGAAATCTTATTATTTGAAACAGTGCTGCAGTTCACAAAGAACAGTTCTTATGTCATTGAAATGAATGGGAGCTGAGCAGATTGTGCTCTTCATTGAACTCCTGTTTGTTTCACTGGCACATCCACAGGGAGCATTCCTAGCCGATAGTGCAGGAGATGGTTTGAAATAATGGTTTTTCTTCCACCTGTGTGCATTTATGATTTGCAAGATCAACAAAGCACAAGCTCAACCAGAAGTGAGTTTCAAAACAGCTCCTTAAGCAATGTCTGTATTGTTTGTTGTTTCAGAAGCTAAAGTACTGTATAAACTAGTACCAATTTTCCTTTTTTTAAAACATACAAAGCAAGAACAAATCCACCGTTAATTGTTCAGCCTCCTAAAAGGAAAGTATTTTTATTCAGTTGTTTATGTGAAGGTCTTAAAACAAAATCTCTGGATCATTTTCTTTCACAGACCACAAAGTAATTGTGTAAGTAAGTCTTTAATTTGGATAATCTGTGTCCTCCTCCCACCCAGCCACAAGTACAGTAAAACACAAAGAACATCTCTAATGAGCTTCCCTGATAGAAATTGCCAGCCTAGCAACAAGGCAACTTTTGCTAGGCAACTGACTCCCCCATTTCCCAAGTACTATCTATTCAATAATAGATTTGGTAATGGTGAGATTATTCATTCTGAGTAATGGGACGTAACAAGACTCAGCACCAACAAAGTTATACAGAATTTACTTTGCTGATCATATGATGAATATGAAGCATGATTTCCCTTTTCAGATGCCTGATGGAATATGTTTTACCTGTATTTGCCATCTAAGGGCAGAAGGGAACAGCCATATGGAACAATTTCCTTCTTTATATATTCCTTGAATGAAAATATGTTTTTTTCACATAGATCGTCTTAAAATAGAAGACCATTTGTGTCTTTATTCACTGCAAATTTCCTTAAGGAGCTAAACCCAAAAGGAGTAGCACTATTAAGTTGTTTGGATGAATTGTTTCAAGTTATCTTTGCCTCTTCATGGAAGGAACTTCTGCATATTGAAAAATGTCTGCTTCATTGTGACTATTCATCAGTCAAGGGCTGCTGAGATGAGTCAATCTCTTCCATTTTCATCCTTATGCTAACAAAGGGCAACTATTCCACCTGTGTTGTAACCAACACTGCTCTGCCCCCCAAAATAAATTCCTAGCAGTGGAATAGTCATCTATCTGATGGCAGCAAGCAAGGGGTAAGCTGTTTGCCTCTGCAAGAACTTCATGCATAAACACTCTTTCTTACCATTTGGCTTCATCCATTTATATGTATGTGGAGTGGGCATGTCAGTGATCCATGGCAGGTACACCACCATGGTGCTAACTCTGGGGGAAATAAGCCAATGAGCCATATGCTAAGAACATTTTTACAGAGTGCTCGTGGAATGTTTATACAGAGCAGGTACTCTGTCCATAGCTGCTGGTTTATCTCTTCAGCTCTTAAAGCTTCCCAAGTATTTGTTGCCTTTTGAGCTGCAAAAGCAATCCTAAAGGAAAGCCCAGAATTTTTGTCACTACCATTTTCTTGTGAAAAATACACAGCCTTCTACCAAGCTTCCAATGCTTTGAAGTATAAACTAGATACCATGATTAAGACAGGCAAGGGAATTTAATGGGTAGTGTGCTGGCCATGGACTTCAGAAAGCTAAGCTCATATCCCTAATCAACACAAAGCTTAACTCCATGTGACTGTGGAGCAGTTACTGACTCTCTATCAGGCTAACCTCCCTCATGAGGTTGCTTTGAGGATAACAGATTTCCTTCCCCTCACTGTTACTCCCATGTATGAAGTCTGAGTTTTGTAGCACAAGAGCTTCTAATTAATAACTGTTACCACATCTTTATATTTACCTGCAAAACAGTTAAAAATGATAATCAACGGGCTTCCTACCCATGGCCCTCCTTTAGTATGTACTGGGATAGAGGAAACCTTAAATAATTTTGTTTGCCACCTCCTACACACACCATTTTATTTTGCAGTCTGTGGTCATTCTTGGCTGATCTTTTTCTCTCTCTTTCTTCCCCCCCCACTCAGTATCACCTTAGCAGAGACAGATCTAGAATTGCATAGCAAATGGGATTGTGCATTGTTTTTCTATAATGGTTAAGAGCTGGTGTAGATGTCATCTTCTCCAGAGCTCAGCTACTTTGGTGTCATAAATTACTAACCTTTTTGCTGTAGTGTCAGCATCAGTCAACACCATGGCAAAAATCCTGGTTAGTGCACCAGGCCAGCACAACTACACTGGCATAGCTGGTGGCAGGAGGAGAGCAAAGCCATGAGTTCAGCAACCATGCATGAAGGGAGATAGTAGAGAAATAGGCTGCTTGGCAGATTTTGTCTGCTTTTACCCACTGCTATGACACGATCCTGGAGAAAGATGGGCCTCCTTGCCCTGGTGCACCAACAGAATTCCTGGAGGATTCCATGAGACACAGTGTCATCACATTGTATTTTTTCTAGCCACCACCATGAATATGGAAAATGAGTGAGAAAGCCAGCAAGATTGGGAGATGAGGTAGAGTGGGTAATCACTATGAGCAGACTGGGGAAAAAGGACATCTTGATTGGCCACGAATTTTGCAAGAAAAAGTGGATGTGATTAAAGAGTTTTGTACATTTATGTTTAAACTATCCATCAGGGCAGAAAGTTGAGGGGGAAAAGATGGTTGTCCATCCCTATTCTATCCAGTGGTCTTTTTAAGTGTCTTAACTTCAAAAGTAATCTGTTTCACACTACACAATTACAGCACTTTAACTACCATGGTTCCTTATAGAATCCTGGCACTGGCAGTTTATGGAGGGGTATTCAGAATCCTCACCCAGAGAGATCTAGTGCCTCATCAAACTACAAATCCCAGGATTCTGTAATGCAGGATGCAACCATGGCAGTTAAAGAGGAATTGCATTGCTGTAATTATATAGCATTAGTTTTGTTTGTTTGCATTCCTGAAGTCACACACACATGCAGTCTACCTACAAATGCAACAGCTGAGTTCAAACCCCACTGCTTAGGTCAGGAAAGCTTGTGTGGTGAAACCCATCAGCTTTCCAAAATGATTCAGGTTCTGGGTGGCAAATGTCTATTGCTTAGAATAGCAGAAGATTCTATCACTGCTGTGGTGTCTTGTGCAGATAATTAAAACTCTGGCTTCATCAACCAAAACAAACATCATTATATTGTGACAAAGGGCTATAAACAGAAAACCAGTTGCAAGTCTGTATAGATTAATTGATGGTGAGCAATTATGAAGATAGAACAGTTACAAATAAAACTGCTGTGGTTGAGGCTTACATTTCACACAACTAGAGGGTGCAGGTGAATTTCTAAAGCATAAGGTACATCTAAAATGGAGAAACTACCAGACCCCCACTCAGAGATGTAAGAAGTCGCTGTTTGAACTACAACTCCCAGAATGCCCTTGTGAATCTTGTAAGTTGTAGTTCAAAAAGTGAGTTTTCCAAGCTATGTTCCCACCTGTGGCATGCTTTCTGCAGATGTCACAACTCTCCCCAAAGGAGGAAGGAAGGAAGTGGGCTGAGCTGAGCGAAAATGTTATAGAGGGAGCCTAAGAGATACAAGCAGAAAGGAGAGCTGAATGTTTCTCTGTATACAATAAGGGTAGATCAGAGTTCAAACAGGCTTGTCTGTACCACTCCATGTAGATCCAGTCACAGTTGTAAAATGTCAGCAAACTGTATGTTTTGTGAAGCATTACTTATGAGGTTTTACAAAACCAAATCTACTCTTACGATTGTAATCTTGCCAAACTGACATGGACATGCATAAATGAACAAGGAGTATATGCAATAATAACCAGCTGTATTAGTTATCAGCTACTACAACCAAGTGGCTGGTTCATTTGGTTTAATTCTGCCTATGGCCTTTAAACTTGGTGGGGGGTGGGGGGTTGTTTTTATTTTGCAAAAAAACTAAAAAAAAATCTCAATAAAATTGTTTAGCTATAAAAATATCTCTTAATTGATTTTGGTGTAGTATATGGTCATAGTGAAAATGTTTGCAAAGCTGTGTTTCTCTTTGGAATATGTAGCCACAGAATAAGGAATGTTCCTATTCTTATGTGATTTATTGTTATTGCAACATAAGCAAAATACCAACAACCTGGTTCTATATGTTTGCACACAATCCTCCCCCCCTGCAAAAAAAGCCCTGTGAAATATAAAATGTCTATGTATACTTCCACAAGGATTGAGATGTGGAGGGGCAGCCACTGCTAGATGTGAAGTACTGTTGGACTGGGGTGCCCTCTGGCAATCTGGGTGCTTGAGCCTTTCCTGAGAGAATATAGCTCTATACATAGACATCTTAGTCTTGCTTTTTCAAGTCAGTTTTTCACCCTTATAGTTTGGTGGAGCTAGAAATCCCTGGCCAAGGTCTTGCCTCAGAAGCTACAGTTTGTAACTATACAATGACAGCACTCTGTTGCTAAGATGATACACAACCATGTTAGTGAATTCCAGTGATGCACAATGGGGCATCATGCAAGATGTCCCATTACACTTTGGCACACACTGAGCATTGGGACACATTGGGCATTGGGATTGCTGCACAACAACCGTGCTGCTGGCTTTGCTTCAGCAATGGTATAACTACATCTCTGCTCCCCTCCTGAGAATGCAAACTCTGTGCACTGATGTAATTCAACTTTGATTGCAAGTGGGTTTATGATGATGGCACTTCCCAATAGGATGCCAGGCCCTGTATCAACGTCTTCTCTAATTTCTTGGCAAGTCTAAATTGGGGGTAAAACCCAGAGCCAATTTCAGCATCTAAGAATTATGTTTCTCTTTTTATATCAAGACCTGGGCTGAACCCGCTCAGGAAAACATGGGACTATAATCTGAAGATATACCAAACAACTATATTCAAAAGAGTTAACAAGACCAATATCAAAAATGAAAGCTTAGTGAGGAAAGCACAAAACTCCCAGTTGAAAGCTTTCTACTTACTTCCAAGGCCTAGGTCGGTCAGTCTATATCCTGAGGCTTTACACCTAAGGAACCCAAGGATGCAAACTATTGGTGTCACTCATAAGCTCTGCCAGAGTGGAACTGTAGCTTAGGGTATCTGATTTTCATTAAATAGGAGTAGAAGGATCACGCATGTTTGGCAAAAGTTGTGAACGTGCTCATATAACGTTTGCACTTGTAGCTGAAATGTCTGAATTTGGCTGAAAACACAGAAACTGGAAATAAGGGCAATGGAAGCAATCCTCCTCCCCTTTCATGTGTTAGATTAAGACTGCACGATAGAACGATGCATTAAGTGGTAAAACTGTGCTTATTGGTGGAGAAAGGGAGCTGACAGTCCTTTATGCTATGGAAATATAACACAAGGTTTTCCATGCTTTCGTTGTTTTCAGCATAGTGGTAGTCCTTGCACGTGCCACAAAGGGACAGGGAAAAAAAAACCCGACAAAAAAACCAAAAAAGAGACAGTCCACTTTGGACAAGGAGACAAAATGTAGTATTCTGATGAATGAAAATGGTTGTTGCAGTTTTGTGTTCTAAACTCACCTGTAAAGTATTTGATGGCAATTTTCTACTGCCATATAGAAACTCATTGTAAGGCAGTGCACATTTAACAGCAGGTTTTCCTTTTTTATAGCTGGACTTCCGAATAGTCAACATTAATCTTTACATTTCATTCATTAAAACAGCTGTTAGAAGATTCATGCAAAAATGTCTTTTAATTTGTTGTTCAAGCCATCCTATCAGCCAACTAAAGGATAATGAAGTAGAGAGAAACATTTTCTGCACCAAATGCAATTTTTGAAGAGGTTATTTATGGAATTGCAACACAAAATATTGCAGGAGGAAAGCAGATTTTGTTGCTTTCTGATAGTAAATTGTAATGTACCCTATTCTTCAGAAGGAGAACTTGGTAATACAAAATGAGAGAGCCAGTGTGGTGTAGTGGTTTGAGCACTGGCCTATAATCTGGAGGACGGGGTTCAAATCTTCATTGTGATGTTACCACACCGTACACTTCCACTCTGAGGGATGTGCTATTTTTTACAAATTAGATATATTGATAGCCAAAAGCATGTTTGGAGAAGTGCTGACTGCAAACGCGTAGCCAGGTCAGGATGACCTCAGCATGGCCAGGTTGTAAATTCAGGAAAGCACAGTGTTGATGGGCTGGGGATGATCCTATCAAAACTATCAGGACCTCTACTGTGAAACCTTCCTCATTCACCTTACCTGCCCAAAACATTAAGAGATTGTCAGGACTCCCATCTATGTTTTGTCACCTAAAGTTAAGACAATCAGCCCATTCTAGTTCATGAGAAAGCCATTACCACTTTGTCCACAAACCCTCCTTCAGGGCAGAAAATAGGGTATAAAAGCCCAACTCCAACCCCAATAAATTGTAGTACTTTGGAGGTATTGCATGGTGGTGTGCAGACTTCTCTTCTTCTGTGCTACCCTCAGACGCACCATCTGAGCCACTCCACTTCAACCTTCTACTTCAGGATTCGTAACTACCACCCTTTCTACCCAATGTCTCTCTCAATCCAACCTTTCTTGCCTAATTTTCTGATAGCCTTGTATGGTTCTTGAGAGTGCCTGATTTCTTGTGTGTTTGCTAATTTCCAATAAAATACTCTTTTAACTTTTAACTGGAGTCCTCTTTACAATTAGTACTGTTATATGCAAGTGAAAAGATCCTGCCATTACCCTCCTTTCACAGGCTTCCTTGGAGCTATAATTGCCCCAAATTCCAAGGAGTTGCTGGCATTGCAGGTAGACCCCAAGGACCCCCACCTGTTAGGGTAACATTGGAAATCCACTAGGTAATGTTGCTGAAGTCACACTCTCTTAGAAAGGCAAAGGCAAGCCCCCTAAGAACAAATGTTGCCAAAAGAAACTCATGACAGATTCACCTTAGGGTTGCCGTAAGTTGGAAACAACTTACAGTAACTATAACAGGAAATGACAGTACTAATACACCAAATTTATTGTTAACTTTCCTGTTTACTTGGATGATAACTGACTCCAAAAAGGTAGGTGTGTATGATATTTAGTACACATTGCATACAGTTTCTCCCATCAGCCTGTTAGTATACAGTCACTGTACTATTTTGCAGTTAAAGTAAGGTGTCATTTTGGTCTGAGAATCTTACTGAAGGGCTTTAAGTTACTAAGAGTGAAAGAGGGTCTGGAAATGTACTGTTTTAAGGTAATTTCTGGAGGGATTCTAAATGGCCTTGAGATTAAAGTTATCATAAATGTTGCATAGTCTCAACAGAAGGATTTCTCACAAGCCCTAATGAACATGGTCAAACGTGGAAAAAGACAAACAGGAGTGAATTCCACTGGAGTGGGTGTGTCCTTCTAGATGTTACTGGACTGCAACTGACAGAGACACTAGCCAGTGGGGAATAATGCTGGGAAAGGTAATCAAACAGCATCTGGAGCATCACACTTCACCCTCCTCTGAGCAGCCATATGATGAAGGAAGACTCTTGAAGTGAGCACCAAGGACTAGTTGCGTGCACAGTTCCACTGTCACCATAATTGTATGCCAGTTGGTCTAATGGGACTATATCTTCTATCTTCACATTTAGCAAATGCATGCTCATGTTGGCCCAAGACATTTTGCTGGGTGGAGCACAGCAGCAAATGGTGCCTCTCACATAAGTAAAGGTGCACCGTACCTAAAGCCAGCCAAATTACTTTGACATTTAGAACAAAAAAAAATACTTACCTTTCCCCTGGGAGTAAAGGGTCTTCAGAGCTGCCACCTCTATATTAAGCCCTCTAAATACCACCATGAAGAGCTATTCTGTGTACTTCACAGTTCCTAGGCACTTGATCTGTTGAGCCGTGTCCTTAAGGAAGAGTCAGACACAGATGGCTAAATACATTGGAAACCATATCTGAAAATAATTTCCTGGAGTGAGTTTTTATTATCGCAAAACAGAAATTTGTTTAAAATTGCAACCTTCAGGCATAAATTAACATGCTTTAGTGAACCAGTGTAGTGAAGTTGTTAGAGTGTTGGACTGGGCTCAACACGATCTTGGCCAAATTACTAATTCCATACTAATTAACAGAACATTACATGTGGATTAATCAGAACGCTGTATTTCAGTACTTTGAAGTTCTTAAACATCGAAGAGTCTTCACATTAGCATGTTCAGTTCTCTCCTCTCAGCTGTGCTGAAGAGGATTGCAGAAAATCTCTGAAATCTTCTCTGATGGCATATGTTCTGGCTTAGGGAAGTCAAACTGGTGACCAATGTTCTTTCTTGGCTTTTTATCACAATATTAGGAAAACTTTTATTGAATTGCCTTAATTAAATTGCCAGGACAATCCAATTCTTTTTATGTTTCCTTCCTCCTGTTTAATGAAAATACATCAATTACTTTTAGTGCTGCTAAATTTTGTGCTGCCACATGTACATTTTGATAAGCATATGTACAACCCATCACCCTTCTCCACTTCGAAGTGTTAAGCTATTCTACTCCTTATCATCTCCATTCATTTTAATTAATTTTGTTGTATGTATTTTCTTTTATGATGTTGGTCATAAACGTAATAAAGATTAATAGATTGAGATTGGACATGGAAGATCTGGGTTCTAGTCCCTACTCATCCATGAAACTTACTAGATAACCTGGGGCCAGTCATTCTCTCTCAACCTGACCTTTCTCACAGGGCTGTTGTGAGAAGGGAGAGGAGAGGGAATCATATACCCCACCATGAGTTAATTGGAGGGAAGATGGATTATAAGTGCAGCAAATAAATATTAAGATTTACACCATGGCTTAGGAAATGTATGAAGCAATATCAATAGGAAATCTGATATCAAATCCATAATTTAAATAGGCCTCCTTGCTGATTCAAGTCCCTACAGAAATCATTCCCTGGCATCAACTCATACTGTGTTGTACTGTCTTTTAATTCTTTGCAAGAAAGACGTGAGCCATACAATGGAACACCACACACTATGAGATATACACCTGGGATGGGGATGGGAGTGCATGATCCTCCAGTTGTTGGACTGTAATTTCCATCAGCCTTACCCAGCATTCTCAGCAGTGAAAGATGATGGGATCTGCAGCCTAGCACCATATGGGAGGCTATGTGATCCCCATCCTTCCTGTGAAGGCTTATAAACTGCAAGAAGTGGTATTTTTTCATACATTTAACTGGCATGTTGAGACCAAAGCCCAGCCATGTCCCATGCTAGTAAGAAGCTTGTGCTTACAGAAAGCAAGGTCTACGGCTTATGCATGCAGCTCATCCAGATGTGCATCTATGGCCATTTCCACACTACATTGTTATAGTGCTATTATTCCTCTTTCGACATCCTATGGCATCCTGGGGTTTGCAGTTTAGGAAGGGGCATTTGGAATTCTCAGCTGGAGAGCATTTTGGCTTCAGTAAACTACAAACCCCAGAATTCCATAGGATGAGGGAAGTAGAATAACAGCACTGCAGCAGTGTAGTGCAGAAATGGCCTGTGTGGCTGCTGCAAGGCAAGTGGCATGCACTGACTTAAAGATAAAGGAGCCTTGGTTTCCTTTGTTCACTGTTAGCTCTTACAAAACTAAATGTCAAAATGTAGATTCTCCAGGTTGAGTTGCATCATGAACTTGGAAAAATTACATTTTGGGAGTACAGCATCCACAGTCCCCGAGCCAGCATGGCCACAGGGTGGGGTGGGGTGAGAGATTCAGGGGGCCAAAATATGGGGGGAACCCCCTTCTACAGATTCCCCCACTTATCTGACAGGTTAGGAATGAGAGCATTGTCAGCAAATGAAATTGGTTGAAAAGTAGAACCCATGCTACTGTAGGAAGCCATGAAACTGGCTCACTTAGGACCAACCCCCATGTGCACTGCTTGCAAAGTCTCTCACCTGGATTAGTACCTTCCCCCCACCCTTGACTCACTTTGCAAGCAGCACACGCACGCATGCTGTCCCAAGTGAGCCTCCATAGGCAAGAAGAACTGACAAAAGAGAAGAACTCCCATTGAACTAATGAACCTTGTCCTTCATTTGGAAGTGTCAAAAGAGCGAGTTGTCAGAAAACGTGGCGTCAAAAGGCAAGGCTTCCTATATCAAGAGTCAAGTTTCCAAAGAGTTTGGGAGAACCAACCGCTATTGTCTTGCTGAAGAAAGACAAGACATTAAGGCCAACCTGTATTGGCATGATCTAGAGGAATTGACTGGGATCTGTAGTCCCCTAAATGTACCTTTTTCAATCTTGGTCTCACTTTACAAGAGTTCCGTCTTTCACTTTCTCTCCAATTTAAAATGAGGATTTCTGTATGTGTGATAGCCAGCCAATTCCTCATTAGCCAGATTTCATTGCATAAGCAAATCTTTGTCCTCTTTCTTGCCTTTTTTAAAAAAAGTGAAATTCTGAATTCCCTCTGGGGATTTCCTTTTCAAAGCCAGAACAGCTAATGAGGATTATACGGAATGACAGTTATTAGTCTTGTACCTCTCTCTGCCTAAGCACTGCAGCCCCCTTCAAATTGGGAAAAGCTTATTGTCTCAATGTGCTGATCAGGGAGAAATTTAAGTATTACATATGCCCCAACAGAAGAAAAAAATGCCAGACAATTTAAAAAAGAGATAGCCATAAGCAGCTACAAATCCCTTATGAACTAATAAAGGATTGTCTGCACAATGTTATAGCCATAACGTTAAGTGGCCATAATTTTTTTTTTAAAAATGGTCACCTCTGCCAAATTCCATAAGCCGTTCTACATCCTTTACCCCCATTCAAATGCAAAAAATTCATGCAATGCTGAAATCAGTCATGGCCCGAGAGACAGAGAAAATTACTTTGTCCACATCCTGCTGGACATCTTTACAAACAGAACATTATTTCTCCTCACAACCCATTTAATAGGTGAACACTAGCTGTTGCCACCACTCAATTTATTATTGCCTCTCTAACTATAATTATCTATATTCTTCATTTTCTTCAATGAGTTCAGAGAAACATGTATGACTCTTTTCCTCCCTACTACATCCTCATAGCCCCGTGATAGGTCATTTTGAGAGTGTATGGCTGGCCACAAATCACCCAGTGAGTTCAAGGGGCTCAGAAGGAACTAAAACCTGGATCTTCCATGTACCATCCCAAGATTCTAACTATTTTCCAGTACCTGACATCAACAATACTTACAAAAGTATAACCTTCAATACTGCCCCCTTTCCAATGCACATACTCAGTGCCTTTCTGTACTATACTGTTAACAGTGCTATTATTCCACTTTCAACATCCTATGGAATCCTGGGGTTTGCAGTTCAGGGAGAGGTATTTAGAATTCTCAGCGAGAGCTCTTTGGCCTCAATAAACTACAAACCCCAGAATTCCACAAGATGTTGAAAATGGAATAATAGCACTATAACGGTATAGTCCAGAAAGGCCCTCAGTTAGGATGCAATGAAGACCTACTTATACTCTACATCTCAACATCTCTAACAAACAGAGTAACTTGAAATATACCTTAATTTCTCCATTTTTACTTACCAGAGTAAGTACTGGCTTACTGAAAATAAGTCTACTCAAGACTAAACTACAGCCATGACAGATTAATTTGTACATACTAGCATAAATATGCTGTGTCCCTGCCTGTCAGCAAATCACTACCCTGTTTTATACTCCCAAAAGCCATACTATCAAGTATCTGTATGTAAACCAACCAGGGTTTCACCAAAATTATATGAGCTTTTGAGATCTCCAGGTGTCTTCACCAGGCAAGATGCTACAAAAAGTGGTGTATGGTTGGCTTTGTGTCTGCATGGTCACAGTTCTAAGATGGAATGGAAAAGAGATCAATCAATAAGTCTCCAGCACAAAAATGACAGCTGGGAGCAGGAAAGTTTTAAAGTGGATCCCCCTCCGCTCATGCTTGAAAATATCATCAGTCACCTAAAACAATTGTCTCTCCCCCCCCCGCACCTTCTATCATTCTTTTCACTTTACTATACATGTTTAAAGACTACATTGACATCTTGTGGCCACGGAGAATATGACAACCAAACAAGAGCACGTTATGGATTTATGAACCTATTTGATGTAATAGTGGATCCAAAATATTTCATTTCCTACTTCTATCATTTTAATGCATACTAATTGCCTTTTGGGTTACCTCCCTCCTTATCCTTCATTTCAGAGCAGACCTATAGGCAAGATTAGACAACTTTGTCTATCAGCAACATGGATATCAGCACCTCATTGTTGCTGGAGCTCCTACAATACAGTGTGAACCCTTAGACAGCTAAAGCACCCTCCATGTACAAGAGAAAAATATCAGCATTTAGGGATACCCCACATTTTGGATAAATGCAAAAATATTTAGGAAGGATGCTTCCTAAACAGCACAGTGAGAAGTGAACACTTAATCATTGCAAAATGCTGATGATGGGACTGGAGAAAAGTGTCCCTGGAAAAAGATACAGCTGGCTAGAACTCTGATCAGGATCCTCTAACATTTTGTTGCAAGTGCCACTATTATTCTGTGAAGAAAGTACTTTTCAGTTTAAAGGAAAAAAATACAGCCTAGGATGTTATAGACTACACTTTAGGCAAAGTGAACCTGAATGCCTGCTACTCTTAACCTTTAAAGCCAGATTATTGGATGATCTCCTAGATGTAAGCCACCCAGTCTCAGGTCATCTTCATAAGACTCCCGAGATACAATGGGTAGCCACTGACAAAAGGGGCCTTTTTGATGGTGGACCCCAAGTTATGGTTCTTCCTTATCAGAGGCATGCACAGCCTTCCCTTTACTCTTTTAGCACTGGTTCAAGATTGTTGTATCTCCCTACGTTTCAGCTGAGCTAGTTTAACCTGTTGCACTGTGTATCTGTTGTGTACTTTTAATGTTGTTGCGCATCGATAATTGGCTTTTTGGTGCTTTAATATTTACATTACCTTTTGCTGTTTTATAATTACTGACTTCTTGTATTTTAATATTCTGCTGTGGCATGTTACCCAACAAACACTGCTACTTGACAAAGAAATACTATAAGGAGTTATATGCATTTTGTGCAATATTGTCATACCAGATCAGCAGAGGAGCCATACCCATTTATGCTAGCTGTTGCATAATAAATGATCAGCAGCAACACTTACTCTTAATTATAGATTCGGCTAACCCCATTCACTAGCAAAATTACATCCACAATCAGTGTGACAGGCATATTGAAAGGATTACATATTGTCAAGTCATATGCTGGAGAATGTATTTCACTGGTGTGCTCAGCATACAGGCTTGTTTCAGTGAGGAATGTGACGTGTGTATCAGTGAGGTTCAGGACAGGGTGCAAAGGTAGCTTCTTCTTCCATTATTCCAGTTCTGTTTTCAAGCAAAACACTTACATTAGATGCCAGTAAATGAATGGCTAGAATTCACTGCTCTAGGGAAAATAATGGGGTGCATCAAAGCACAACAGGGTGAAGCACAACACAACAAAGATCAAATCTGTTCATGTTGACCCTAGCCAAAGAACTGAGCCCACCTATCTCTACTTCATTCCTTCTTTTGGCTTCCATTCCTTTTTATAGTGTTCCCAGAGAATAACTCACTTGCCGTGTAAATGCTTGCTAGTATGTCTGAAAGGAACAGAGACCCCCTTCACGCTTGTGCTAAATTTATAGTCTTTATTTATATAATAGTAGGCTTCATTAACAGTTTACAACTTTATTGAGTAGTGAATATGTTAATATTTACATTCATGAAAGACTTAAACCAGAGCACACTAAAATAGGGCTATAGTTTTAAGACAGGACAAGACAAACACATATAAAACACAGGAGATACAGACACTTCCGGGAGTTTTCTTCTATACTCCCAACACTCTCAGACTGCTTAGGGCAGTTAGCATTTCTTGATACGATTGGCTGGCAGTTTGGATTTGTCCAAGTCATCAAAGTATGGATGATCCAGGGCTCTGCGGCCGGAAATCCTTTTTGCGGGATCATAAATTAACATTTTCTGTAAGTCAAAATATAGTTCAGTTTACTTTATCAACTCACAATACAAACAAGTTTAAACCTAGAGAGTAAAGATCTTTAAAAATGCAGGTTTCAAGGTATATCTAACTGAGCCTCCTTGCCAGTAGCCCACTTTCTTTTGGAAATATTTGACATAAGGTCTAAAGCTTCAGTAAAGATAAGATCTATTCATATCTGTTCTTATTACATTTGCTAGAGGTATGAGCACAGGACACCCATATAAGTGGAAACACTATAAATATCAAAGTGTGAGAGGGAGAGGGAGAGGGAGGGAGGGGGGAAGGGGGCCAAAGCTTGCTGGGGAGAGCAGACACCCAGGGTCCAAATCAGGTCAGGGAAATGAAAAGGAAAGGGGGTGGGTCAGCATGGTAGCCCTATACTTCCTCTCTCTTGCCCATCTCCTTCCTCAGATGCATGCAGGCATTGGGAGAGAGTTTGTGATGCTGACAAATCAGTCTGCAAGCTGTCCTTAGCTGGCCAAGCAGTTGCTGGTGGAAGAGAAGGACCAGAGCTAGTTTTTTAAAGGGCTGCACAGACTGATCGGAACTGCTTAGAGATTTCCCTGGAAAAGAAGTACCTGAGGTGGGGGAGGCAGGGTTTGGAGAAACTCACAAATAATCAAATCTGTGAAAGTCAAAGCTGAAAATGTGGAGGGCCGTCTATAGTTCCAGTTCCATTCCAATATCAACACTTATGTTCTTGCAAAGCAAGAAGTGCTAGAAGGCAGACCTGAATTTCTCAGTCCCATTTCTACAATGAATTTCTCTTTACACAAAAGGGAAGCTGTGCCCCCATCTTCCCACTGTTCTCATCGAGGGAACAGGCACTCCAGGCAAGATACCTCAATGTGTTAACCAGCCATTCTCCCTCAGATGACGCAGGGAGGAGACTGTGTAAATTAAGCATCTACATGAACTGTGCATCATAACTGAACATTGTCATCATCATGATGTGAGGTGGGGTACAGGACCACCAGTTTTCTCTCATACAAAAGAGAAGTGGCACTGAAGGCAATCTAATACATTTAGCCCATTAACTTCATCACATACACACACACAAACTAATGAAAACCACTGAGAATAAAGCTAGATCAAACCAACCAGCCAGTGTGGTATCTATGCAAAGCCGGAGTGTGGACGATCAGTGACAATTTATCAAGCTATTCATAGTAGAGAGAGAGCACAGTGGAAGAACGACCTCTCTTTTTCTCTCACTCATACGCTCAGCAGGGCCACAATAAGGTATTCATAGGCCCTAGGCACTCCTGTATTTGGCTCCCTGCCTCGCCTCAATGTACCAGGAGAGATGAAAATATAAAATATCTTTATTTTGAAATGTTGTTTACTTTCCAATTCCTGTAAAAATTCTTGTCCATCCTGTTTTCATAGGCCCTAAAATTTTTGTAGGCCCTCTACACTCTGCTTAAAATGCTTAACAGAGTGACCTGACACACAGCTCAGTTTTACCCAGTGAAATTGCTCTTTTAGTAGTTCAGGGACAGAAAAAAACTAACATATCATTTTATTAGAATTCTCGGTCACAGGATGTGATGTTGGCCACAGGCTCAGCTTACTTTAAAAGGAATTAAGCCAAGAAGCGGGAATCCTTTCAGTTCAAGTGAAAGATCAAGCTTCAGAGAAATTCTTAGGGTCCACATTCAAGTGGTGAGTAAGCAAAAAGGAGCTACAGAATGATTGAATTTATATCCCACCTTACTTCCAGGGTGGGATCCAAGGCAGCTTTTACTGAAAGTAGCAAAGTTTTAAGATAGAAAATTTGTTTTTTTAAAAAATAGGAAAAATGAATACATTAAGGAAACAGCAAACAATGGAATCACTGGCGGGGGGTGGACAGCTAGCAAATCTTAAGTGGTCCAGGGCCCAAGGTTCACCATTACTTCATTAGACAAATCCACAGATGACAAGCTCAAGGAGGACAATTCTATTAAAGGTTATCAGTCACTGTGGTTATGTAGAACTTCCACCTCCAACAGTACTTTAAATCCCAGCTGCTGTGAAAACAGTAGGGGAGGGCATTTAGTTTAACACCCTGCTGTGGCCATCCAAGAAACATCTCAGTAGTTAACTGCGATTAGTGAGACACTGCACCTTTAATCTAATATAGCAGAGCAGCTCGCAAGAGCTTACATTTTATAGGTAACATTTAAAAACACACACACAGAGAACATAATACGGAAGCAAGGGCTCTCTTATTTACCATACAGTCTTATTTACCTTCATCAGCTTTGGAGACAATGGAATCTTTCAGCTAAGTGGAGCAATACTCTACCTCACCATAAGAAAATAAACTTTGTGAAAGTGAAATAATAACTTACAGAAAGCAAGTCTAGTCCATCGTCATCCAGGTTTTTCACATGTGAGGCCAGACTGCTTGGTTTCCATTTGGGGAAGGTGTTCTTGTAATCCTGCAATGATTCTACTTCAGGCCAAACATCATTATTGGGTGTCCCCAAAGCTCTACAGAAGAAAAAAAATCCAGAGCTGAACAAGCTGCCTTTGATAAGTATGTTTGACAAGCTCTGCTGAACATTTCAAGTGTTCTTCACTGTGAGATTACTGTAGTAAGGCTCAAGAATTCAACTGACCAAGGTACCAATTACATGGTTCTGAGCTGAAATCCTCATAGAACACGCACATGAGTAAGACTGCTGTTTCAAAACAGCAGCAACACATTACTTTATGGAAATAAACCAAAATCTACCCTGTTACATTAAGAATCATCCATGAGAGATTCCATCTCCTCCAGCCCTTCTGAAGCAGTGTTATCAGGCAACACTTTATGCACATCAGTCCACTGCATCCAACTACAGCAGCTACATCAGAGCAGGAGTGTTGACAGATAATGCTACAGAATCTGACTCTCACTACAGTGATATCTGAATGCTACAACCATGTATTTAACTGTATACTCTGGCTCTCCAAATGACATTGTACTTCAGTCCCCATCAGTCCCAGTTGTTACCCCAAAACATGGGCCCACCTGCAGTGCCAGTATCTCCACATGACAGAGGGGAATTAATTAGTTCAAAATTAGGAGGCCTGCGAGAGGGGGGTAACTTAACAAGCTCTTTCCATCTATGTTCACAGGATCATGCAGGAAAGAACTAGCCAGAGATTCAAAAGTAAACTACAAATGTGCTTTACTGAGGGAAATTCATTCATGCATGAGCACAAGATACAAATAGTCACAATTTCACAGAAGAGCTAGCCAAAGGATTAAGGGAGGGAAAATTATGGATAGCGATGTTGAGGTTTTTGGGTTATAATTACCAACCCAGAAGAGTAGGGAAGAAGCAGCAATGGGACTTAGACTTGTGTGGCTAAGAGCAGTTTACAGCCGAGAAGCAAAGTGGCAGAGAGACATTCAGTAACTGGTGAACTGCACAGCTAGTTGCTCAAAACTGGGGGGGTTTCATACTCTACTTCCTTTCCCTGAAGGGATGGAAGTTAATTGCTTTCTGGTAGAGTAAACAAATGGGGTCTGAAATATACCGACTGTTTCCATGTCACTGTTGAGTAATGTGATTGGGCAAGGCTTCTGTAGGAAATGCATACAGCAGGGTGCTTGCCTGCTGTACCCAGCGGTTTATTGTTTCTGAGATTGAGCAGTTGATAGGATTGGCTTAGAGCCATTAAATCATACTTTCCCAGCTAATTCTTATGACTTGGCCATATTGAGGACACCTTTAGGCCTGCTATCCAGCCAGCTTCCCTTTTCCACATGGCCCTTTAGCCATAAGTGTATATAAGTTATATGTTATGCCAATTAAACATATCTGCCAATAAATATATTTTGCCAATTAGACCATATCAGAGCATGGAGGTGTATGGCCACTAACAGCACAGCAAAAGCTCAGAGGTGGTGAAGCCTGAATCCAACAGCATTTGAAGAGGCACATGTGGACCAACTGTATGTTATACATCAGTGCGTTGATACAGTAGTTCAAAAGATCAAGCCACTAAGACTACAATTTGAAGCATACATTGACCAATCAGAAACACTGAATTCAATGAGATTCACTTCCAAGCAAATATGATTCTCAGCCAAATGTGTTCCTAAACATAATTCATTATCTGACAGTTTGCCATTACAATATGGACAAAGAAAAGACAAGCGAGCGAGCAAGCAAGTAAAGGTTTCAATTCACTGCACAGCAAACACAATGACTGATACTAATCTGATCATATTGGCAAAGTACACACAAAATGCAGCTTTATGCATCTTTCCAACTCCTTAGATACCTAAAGATCCTGAAGAGTTGATCAATTTCTGAGTCTCCATGGAACAGTGGTTTCTTTGTTGCCATTTCTGCAAATATTGTACCTATGCTCCATATGTCTACAGGCGTGGAATAACGTGCAGAGCCTAGTAGCACTTCTGGAGATCTGTACCACAGCGTTACTACCTAGCATAAGGAAGTGGTTGTTAGAAGGTGGGTTTTTTTAAATGCAAATTAGAGAATAAAGAGATCTAACACACGTTGGAGCAAGCTAACTCTCTTTTTGTAAAGGCAAGAGTAAGTTTATACCTTAGATGGTTGCTATATTTGTAGTTCAGGATGAATGATTGTAGCAATCACATTTATGTCCATTCTTCTTTCAAGATCAATTTTATCCTCATATCTATCATGCAAGCCAGATTTTACTTAGTGATTATGTCAAACTTGAGGCTTTTGGTGTGCCCATAGGTAAAAGGGGTCAAATCTCTCTGATCCCATGCCAGCATTATCTACTACACTGCCTGAGTTGGTCTATGGCAGGTAGATGTCATATAACATGTCGTAGGCATATTTTGACTATTTGATTTATTTAAAATATTTCCATCCTATCCTATATTAGAACATCACAGGGCTATGATGTTTAAAAATATATTAAAACTGTAAAAAAACAGTACAAAAACATATTAAACAATATAACAGTTTAAAAAATTGAAACGCTTTAAAACCGTGCACAAGTACAAGTTAAATAAAAACATTTGGCCCCAAAGGCTTCAACAAAAAAAAAAAAAGCTTTAACTGAACATGGAAATGAAGGCAACCTTGTTGCAAACTGGACTTCTCAGAGGAAGACATTCCGTAAATGGATGCTATAGCAGAAAAGGCTCTGGAATAGTGTTAGCCTGCACTACTTCCTTGCAAGGGAAGCTATATTTGAGATTGAAACCTAGAAAATATTAATGGAAGATGGAATATGACAGACTAAGTGTAAGCTAGCACCTTTACTGTCTCTCAGTCTTCCATTCCTATGCCACTTCCATTTATCATTCTCTTTTATGTTCCGTCTCATGAAGCAAGCTGCAAGGAAAGAGAGAGCATCCTTGCCAGAATCCCAGACTCTGGACTGCAGGTTGCCCACTGCCATTTATAAAATGACAGAAATCTACCCAACATTCCTGGGTTAATGTTCATGATTTTGCTTATGATATGAACAAAACAAAAGCTTTATTGTTAGTACCTCTCATCTTTAGTTCATCTCACATCAAATTCCATTCAAAATGGAACAAAGGAAGTAGCAATTCCCTTGCCCCTCCCAAAGCCAAAGTTTACTGACTGCTCCCACACTTGCACAAAATGTTTCAGAGGTCATAGGTGCAAATATCAAACTGAGTCAGAACTGGTTAATAAATGCATACTCTAGGTCAGTGGTTCTTAATCTGCAGTCTGGGAGTCACCGTGGGGGTCCACAGAGCTGCAGAGGGAGTCTATGAAGCCCTGGTGCTGGACATCAACAGCTACGGCAGCAACAAGGACCTGCCCATCACCCAGTTTCTGAGTGGTGATTTGAATCTTAGTCCCCAGAAGCCTTCAATCAATCAATCAATCAATCAATCCATCCATCCATTTTTGAATATTCCTGGGAGTGCCTGGCAACAAGTTAGATTTACAGAGGGTTCCTGATAACGAAAAGGTTTTGGGGCATATGAATTTGACATGGTATGGTATTTGTTTGGGTCACATTAGCTAACACAACACACTTGCTGACTGTGACCAAGGATGTGGATTTCACAGCACAACATAAAAGACAAATCCTCCAGTGCAATTCTATGGTCTGCTTCTGCCAGAAAGTGGACCATATAGTCACACTGGAGCACCTAAATATTTCTAAACAACTGTTCTAGGATAAGAAAAATAGCATTCATGATTTTTCTTTTATTTGCATTTTTCCACTTCCAGAGGCCTTTGAATCTAACTTTCATGACAGTATAGAGCTCACTAGGGAGGAAATGAGATTTTTTTTATCTCATTATATCATCAGAACAAGGACAACTCAATGAAACAGATGGCCAGTAGAGTCAGAATGCACAACAAAAGATATGTCTTCACAGTTCACAGAATTATGACACTTATTATCATAAAAGGTGATTGATGAGATGACAGAGATTCAATGGAACCTGCATATTTACATGGAATACACATCTTCGTGCCAGGCACTGCCAAGTAAATTGGAGATGTACAACCACAGAAGGCTACTGCCCTTTCATCTTGCATGGGAGGCATCAGGCTGGGCATGATACAGAAACAGAATGCTGGACTAAATGTGCTTCTGGTCTGATGCAGCACGGCTGGTAACATCCCTAGATTTCAGATTAATACTATGCAATGTAAGATACTAATCTCCATTCAGTACAATTTTCAGCATTTCAGAGGAGATGAAGAAGTGAACCTGCTTACCTCATGTGTGTAAACACGCACAGGGATGCCAAAAGCTCGAGCCAGCCCAAAATCAGCTAGCTTAATTACTCCATTGTCATCAATTAACAAGTTCTGGGGTTTCAAGTCTCTATGCAGAACTCTTCTTGAATGACAGAACACAATACCTTGCAAGATTTGGTACAAGTAACTCTGAAAAAAAAGGGCATGCAAGAAAAAATATTGCTACAGAAGGGATATTATAATCTGCTCTTACGATGGGAATCACAAAAGATTTTATATAAAGATCCACTTCTCATCTGTGCTACCCAACTCAGGACTGCTGAAGAATGTACCAATTAATAAAATTAGGAAGAAACAGATAGAATGGAAGCATACTAATTCAGCTTCAACAGCGCTACTGCACTGGGTGTGCTCAGCCTCAAACACACTTAGTGATCTGGTTACTGCCAAAGAGGTGCATCCTAAGGGCTCCCTTGACTCTTCTGCTCAACTCCTGCAGTAGAGCTGTATATGATACCAGGCTGTCAGAGAGTTTACTATGGGATAACTCACAACAATACTTTTCAAATTTGGTTTCTGGAAATTCCTGGGGATGCTGGATGGCAAGAGCAGTCATACTGGATGTGAGTGGCAGCTTCTTTATTTTTTACTAATCTTCTCATGTGATTTAGAGCTACATGTCATGTCAAACACCTTCCATGGTGCACTGTCAATCTGTACAAGGCAACAAAGGCCCAGAGCTGCATGCCTCCATATACGCTGGAATTCATCCCAGGAGTCTAACATGCAAGGGATACTGCAGTCATTTGCAGGGGTTCCTTGGCTGGCAGAGCAATAGTAACGTCCACAGTAGTAGTAGTAGTAATAATAAGATTACTTCCCCACTCAAAGCAACATGTGTTCCTCCTATCTCTTTTTATCCTCACAACAATCTTGGGGATGATATGGTGATTGACCCACAGATGTAAATGGAGATTTGAACCTGTATCTCTCTACTTGAAGTCCAGTATTTTAATTGCTATAACCACAGTGGCTATGTGGAAAAAAGTTTCATGGGTAGGAAGTAGTTTCAGAGATACCAGATTCCTTACCTTCACGAGCATACGATCCAAATACTGCCCGGATGGGATAGAATCCAAGTATTTCTTGAGATCCATAGAAAGAAATTCAAAGATAAGATAAAGCCTTGAATCTTGCATAAGCACATCCTGAAGACTGTTAAAAGAGAAAAATAAAGAGCTCAATCTCTTTCATAAATGTGTTATATTCAACACAAAAGCAATTTATCTAGCTGTTCCAAAACTAAGCATTTCATTGTTTTTTTTTAATTATACAGAAACTATTTAAAGCAGCTCTCACATTACTAATTAAAAAGAAATATTTTTGTAAATGAAATTGCTGATAATTACATATCTTAAAGGATTGGCCAAAACAATAGCCACACAGTAAATTTCGTAACAGTGGCAATGGTTTATAGGAAAAATTAACAAAAAGTCTTTGTGATGTTAGCCCAAGTTAGTTACTGAAAGTTAATTGACCAGGCTGGATTTAGATTTAATGGCAGTTACATCAAATGAGTCTGATTTAAAGGCAGTATAATATTTTAAATCTATGCTTGGAATCTCTTAAATCTGAATTCATACCCCTATGTAAGAAAACAACAAAGAACAATGGTGTGATTCAGTCAGATTTAATTAGAGCTCAGTATGTCTGGCTTCTTATTTACTTTTTGGACAATGAAAATCCAGGGGCTTTTGGATGAAACAGATTATCTAGATCAATTCCTATCTGGTTTCAGGACTGGCTGTGGGACAGAGACAGCTTTGGATGCCTTGGTGAATGACCTGCACAGGGGAGTAAGTCCAGTTGGTTCCGCTGGACTTCTCAGTAGCTTTTGATACCATTGACCATGATATCCTTCTGGGTCAGCTCACTGGGATGGGACTTGGAGGCACTGTTTTACAGTGACTTCATTTCTTCCTAGAGAGGCAAATCCAGAAGGTGGTGCTGGGGACTCCTATTCAACCTGTTGGCCTGAGGGTCCCCAGGGACTCTGTTCTGTCCCCCATGATATTTAATATATACATGAAACTGCTGAGAGAGGTTGTCTGGAGTTTTGGGATGTGGTGCCATCAAAATGCAGAAAGCCAACTCTATTTCTCCGTTCCACCCCAATCCAAGGAGGCTGTCCTAGTCCTATACCAGTGTCTGTTATCAGTAATGGACCAGATGAGGGGAAACAAATGGAAACTTAATCCAGACAAGACAGAGGTGCTCCTGATGAGTTGGAAGGAAGATCAAAGAAGAGGGATTTGGCCTGTACTAGATGAGATTATACTTTCACGTGTTCACAGTTTAGGTATAGTTTTGGACTCAGTTTTGAACTTGGGAGCCCAGGTATCTGGGGTGGCCAGGAGTGCTTTTGCACAATTAAAGCTTGTGCACCAACTGTGCCCATTCCTTGAGACTGGATCTGGCCATGGTGGTACATGCCTTGGTTACATCCTGTTTGGACTACTGTAACATGCTCTACAAAGGGCTGCCTTTTGAAGAGTGTTTGGAAACTTCAGCTGATCCAAAAAGCTGCAGCCAGACTGTTAACTGGGGCATGTTAGAGAGACCATACTATGCCCCAGTTGAAACAGCTCCATTGGCTGCCAGTTTGTTTCAAAGCATAATTCAAAGTGCTGGTTATGACCTATAAAGCCCTGTATGGCTCAGGTTCAGGCTATGTGCTAAATCATATCTCTGTGTATGAGCCAGTCTGGGCTCTGTGGTCATCAGGACAGGCCCTTCTCTCAGTCCCACCACCATCATGGGCATGCTTGTTGGGGATGCAATAGAGAGCCTTCTCAGTGGCTGCCCCTAGGGAGGTCAGAATGGCCTTCTCCTTGTTGTCCTTCCAGCAACAGACTAAAATCTTCTTATTCAGGCAGACTTTTAATCCAGAAAGTTTTTAAACAATGGGCTCGGGGGTTATACCGTTTTAATTTTAAACATTTTTATATGTTTTTAAGATGCTGTTTTAATTCTTTAACAATGTAATTCTGTATTAATTTGCACTATTGGTGTTTTTAAGTTATATTGTTTTGAAGTATGAGCTGCTTTGAGGCCCAATTTCGGGGAAAGGCGGATTATAAATAAATAGAACAAGAATATGTAGGACAGCCAAGTCAAATCAACCATTTCACTCTGAACAAGACCTTACACTGCCCAGAGCAGCAAAAAATTCTGCAGGCAGTCCCTGCTATCTCTTCCAAGACTAAAGGTTTTGGAGTAATAGCCTTGGTGAATGGCCATTCCATGGCCGATGGTGGGTGTGTTATCAGTAAAACCTCTGGCTATGCCTCATTGACAGATGCAAAATATCTTCTGCCAGGATCCACCCGATGCTCAGCAGATGAAGTCACCCATCTGCATCTCGCTATGGAACACAGACAGACACTCTGATCCCTACATCCACATTCTAGCAGCTGTAGAACGGCCATTCAGAGAAGCTAAGATAGCAAAATGGGGGCAAAGGTTTGGTTCATTGTGGAGGGTGGCAAACCAACTTCCATGAGGACCAAATATTGTATTTGTCTGTCTGTCCATCTCTCTATCTACCTACAGGCATAAGGTGGGCCTAGGCTTGCACATGTCACTAAAAATATACTGGTGTCTATGTCATTCAAGATCATCATTCTGCTTAAGCCTACCAGCTTTTGCTTCTGCAGTTTTGTCATTTACTTTGAATAAGAAATACTTCAGCTTATCTAACTCTCCCCTTTGTAAATGAAAATTTGAACTTCACATTTTATTTGTAATTTTTAACATCAATTGTGTGACTGGTTCTGCCCACCACTATATTTATTTGTTGCGTCTGTTGAGAGGAACCTCTGTAGAACAAATTTGGATGCCTTCCTTACACATGCACCAGATTTTTCTTGTGTCCTCAAGCATACATACAAGACTATAAATGGCAGCCAAATGTCAACAGTATCTGAAGAACCACACATCATGAAACTAATCACTCACTGTGAAAAAGAACCTACAGTAAAATCTAAAAAGTATGTACTCGGATTGATTTTTGATTTTTATGTTCAATGGGATTTATTGCCAATCAGTTCTGCATAACATTGCAACCTTTAACTGGCATATGCCGGACACTTCAGAGATCATAAGAGAAGTTATAAGTGACCAGTCCTTTAAAACCCAGCATCAGAGACAACAAGTTGTTGCCCTCCAAACCTTGCTGAACAATAACTCTCAGCATTCCTCACAAAGAACTGATGGGAAGTATAATCCAACTGCATTTCAAACATCACGTATTTCCTGTTGGGTCTCATATCAAACTTTATAGCATGCAGATTTTCTTGCACTGCTATGAAGAATTGCATGTTACCTGCTGGATGCAGAGACAAAGAGAAAAACACCTCATTTTCCAACTGGCAAATAATTTCCATACCAAACTATATTGGGATGATGTAGCTCTTTTAATAAGGAAACCTCTCTGATAGCAGTGCTGGGAACACCTTCTTCATCACTCTCTAATCGAATCTTCTTCATGGCGACCACTTGACCTGTAGCTTTGTGTTTGCCTTTATACACAACACCATAAGTGCCTGAGGGGGAAAATGCAATCAACTTAATGTTTTATGATTCAAACACATGGGGCATCATATAGCTATTTAGCTAGAAAAATGGACACAAAACCCAGGAGAAGAAACTACTTTTGTTATTTGGAACACCAAAGCTAATTAGGATAATGAGAACAATAAAACTTGGCTATTTTGACTATTAAAGAAGAACAAAATGGATGCTCAGAGAACATGAATGCATAAGCAGACAGATACACTTTCAATACCTTCTACAAAGCTCACAAAAAGATACAGTATATAGTATTAACCTTATCTTAAAGAAAAGGAATAGGCTAAATGTACTCCAGTGCATTCCCCACAATCTTCTGCTATGCATAAAGATTCTAGAACTCTGATAATTCACGGTTTCCAATTATGTGGAGAGGTTGCACATGTAGGAGACAGTTGTTTTTGGACTGCTCTTCTCCATTGATGAGAACACCGATATGGTGGCAGGGCTTGCTTACTTTCCTTCCTAATATTGCCAAGTTACTTAAATTGGGCTTAAATATATCCATATTACTGAGCGGCTTATGCTTCTGTCACAGACAGAAGACTATCCTCCCTCACCCACAAAGCCAATAGTTTTTGCTTCACTTTCACCAGGACCTCAGATCCAGAATTACAGCTGAATTGCATGCCATCAGAGGTTTGGAAAATCTGATCACATGACTGTGGCTTAGCTCCTCCTGGAGACTGTAATTCTGCACCTCACTTCAATCTTATAAGTTCCCATCTATACTCTGATAATTCTTCCCTACAAATATTCTCTTCCTGTAGGATGTTGGATGTCAAGGAGAAAAATAGGTGTTGTATTCTATCCTCTTCATAGGCAGACAATAGCTTATTAAATCTGGCTGCTACACCAGTGAAGAGGATTGAAACTTGGACCATAATGAAGGCTACAATTTTCTAGTCCACAGCCTTCACATGTCCAAAAAACTCTCAGTCTAATGTACGCTGTTAGCTCAGCAGATAACACACAAGGTAACATAGATATTATGACTGGAGATTGGAAGGGTATGCTTAACCTTTTCTACGCGCAAGGGTTAGCACCTGCAAATATTCCTACCCTGCTATGTTTGGATCTGATTGAGCTTGAATCGCATCTCAGAAACTCAGCTGAAGTTAACAGGAGAGTTACTGGCCAAGTTCAGATGTAACGATCACAGTCCAGTCATCCATAGTTTATCAGACTGAAAATGAATCAGAGCTCTATTCCAGTTTGTCTGAACAGCTATAGAGCTAAAACTGGGGAAAGGAATGTGACTATGATGTAAACCCTGCCACACCTATGTCCCCAAGCACCAAGTGATAAGTTTAAACCTTTAGGCTTTGTAATCATGTCTAACTGACTGTGGGAACTAAATTCCTGGGAGTGAGAATCCTCTTAAATATAAAATTCTCACCCATGGAAGCTTTGCAAGTATATTTAGTTGAACATAGTCAAAGTCTTCTTCAGATTTTCATGTCCAATGAGCACATCTAATTTTTAGTGGCACTAAGGATCAGTTTTGTGTGCCACCCAAGTCCATGTTCCTGGATTTATTTCTAAGCATACTCAGTTAATGAGAATCAGTGTGGTGTAGTGATTTGAGTGCTGGACTAGGACGCTGGGAGACCAAATCCCCACTCAGCCATGAAAACCCACTGGGTGACATTGGGCAAGTCACATACCCTCTCAGCCTCAGAAAAAGGCAACAGTAAAACTCCTCTGAACAAATTCTGCAAAAAGAACCCTTGACAGGGTTGCCTTAGGGTCACTATAAGTCAAAAATGGCTTGAAGGCACACAAAACCAATACAGTTCTCCCCCTACATTCGCAGGTTTGATTATTCGTGGTGCCCGCTTGCCTTCTTCCCACCCAAGATTGTGTGAAGATTTCCCCCCTTAGCCCTCCCATCAGTTGCCTACCCTGGCAGCTGCAAGCAAGGGAGTGCAGGGAGATCTTTTGCCCTGTGCTCTGCCACCTGCCACTGCAGGCACACCCTCATGGGCAAAGGTCAGGAGTGTGAAGGGGAAGAAAGATCTCACCCTTCCACGGTCTCCTGCTCGGCCTGCCTGCATGATCACTGGGGTGGGGTGGGGGCAGCTCACCTTGCCCATGTAATCGCATTGCACTCTCCCGCCCACTGCCCCCGTGGGGCCAACAACAGCAGCAGGCAAGAGAATGCAGGGAAGGTTATTCGCAGTTTTTTGACTTTCACAGCGGTTCTGTGTCCCTAATCCCTGCGAATGTGGATGGCCTACTGTACTCAGGTAAAAACTGAACAGAGCTTATGTGTCTCCAAAATTCCTTCTTGTTCTTTCTTGCTGCTGCACCCTTGCTAGTTTCTTAAGCCAGATTTTCCCACGGAATATTAACCAAGAAACTGTGGTTTAAGACATTTCTACAAACAAGAGCTGACCCTGGAGGGTTTGTATCTTAGTTTGCAAGGAGTTCCTGAATCAAAATCCATTCCTGATCTGTTAAAACCATGGTTTATCAGACTGGGATTGTTAAATATGTAGCTGCAAATCTCAAGGACTCTAACAATACTAGGAATGTAAAGGCTGAAACACACTCAATTCTAAGTTTCATAATCAGAAATCTAACACCTTTTTATTTGGAAAGAACAGCACCCAAAGCTAGATACGGAAGGGACACTCACCAGCTTAAATCAGATCCTTGAGGGTTCTTTGTAATAGTATAAGCAAGGGATACAAATGAAGCAATCCTCCTGATGCTTATTTGATTAAAACTCCCAGCATTCTTCATCACTGATTAGGGCTTGCAGTCCACCAACATGGCCACATAATTCTCCCCCACACCCAAATATGCAGGGTCAGGTTGAAGATCCAAAAAAGGTTTTATCTTAGCAAGAGATTTTAATCACCTACCTTCACCAATCTTTTCTATTTTTGTATAGTCATCCATCATGCTCTGATATTAGACCTGAAACAGGAGAAGAATGAGTATTTGAAATAACACATACATACTAAATATGTACTATAAACAAATATATGTATTATAAACAAATATAACAGCCACTTGCAAATATTTGAACATGTATGCCTATTCCTGCACAACCTGCAATTCAGCCACTTATAATTAAAATATAAAATGTTTTGTTCCACTACCGCCTTGATATTGAGGAAGTGAACTTTTCATTTTTAGTTCCAGTTTACTTCTCCTATACCAGTTGAAGTAGGAGCTAAAAAGGTGAAGAATTTATAAACAAAGGGTAAAAATCACAGATTATGTCATCGCATAATCATGCAGATATTGAAATGGAGGAGCTGTTCTGAGTTGAGCAAGAAGATGCAGGACAGTGTTTATTTTATGAAACCCTCATTAAGGATGCAAAATAATTAACTCATGCACTCATCTATCTTTATTCAAACCCTGAATGCCATTTAGCTTACCTAAACCCTTTGTGTGTAACACTTTGGCCATTTCCGCACTACAGTGTTAAACTGCTGCTATTCCACTTTCAATGCCCTGTGGAATTCTGGGGTTTGTAGTTGATGGAGACCAAAGAGCTCTTTGGCTGAGAATTCGAAGTGCCCTTCCCTAAACTACAAAACCCAGAATTCAATAGGAGGTTGATAGTGGAATAGCAGCACTTTAACACTGTAGTGCGGAAATGGCCTTTGTCATAATCAAGGGCAAAACTGTCTATCAGACTTCTAAAGTTAGGACAATATTAAGATCAGTATTCACATTTATACGCTCCTTCTAATTACAGTGAGCAGGTACAGAGGTGGGAAGATGCAACACCTCTGCTGTAGGTTCCCCCTGCGTCCTCCGGTCAAGGTGGCCTAACTGTCCTTAAATCCACCTGGAAAGAGATCACATTCACACGTTCCTCTTTGCTTCTGTTTACTGGTTGGAAGAAGAGACCTGATTAGCAACTTTTTTCAGGCCTTTTCCTTGCACAAAGAACAACATATATTTAAATATATTCCAAAGAAGGGCATGTTTTGGGCCTCTCAAAGAAAGAAGAGTTTTGCTAACATAAGAAGCATGCCAAAGGCCCTGATCAAAATGATTCGAGGGCCATTTTCCGCACTGCACTCTTACAGCGCGATTATTCCACTTTCCACGTCCTATGGAACCCTGGGGCCTGCAGTTTAGGGAGGGGCCTTTAGAATCCTCAGCCAGAGAGCTCTTGGGGCCTCAGTCAACTACAAACCCCAGAATTCCACAGGAGGCTGAAAGTGGAATAATCGCGCTATAAGAGTGCAGTGCGGAAATGGCCAGAGTTCCAACAGATTTTCTAGGAGAGTTCTGCTGCTCGCGAACAGGAAATGCGTGAGATTTTTTTAAAGGAACAGAGCAGTATATAGTCTTACTACGCAGGGTATGTTTTAAAATTGAATTTAAGAGCCCGCCGCTCCCCACCCACAGTGTGAACCCCGGCCCTGACCCCGCACCCCGCTTTCCCCCCCCCGCCGCTGAAGCGAAGCCGCCGGCTCGCCCCTTACCCAGTCCTACACACGACCACACCATCCGTGCATGCCGCCCCTTACCCACGCCGCTCTAGCCGCTCCTCTCTAGCACACCCCAAAAGCCTCCCTCAGAGCTAGGCGAGCCGCCGCCGCCACCAGCGCCCGCAGCGAGAGGCCGAAAGCAGAGGGATTCAAATTAACCGCGCTGAGCCGCTGCCAACGCACCAATGGGGCCGCGCCGCCGGTTTCAAAACGGCCAATCAGCGCGCGGCAGCGGACGGCGGGAAAGCCTTGCGGAAGAGCGGCTGGGTCAGTCCGGGGCGGCCGGGCGCAGCAACCTGAATAAGAAGTTTGTGCCCAGCGTGCTCACCCTCTTCGCAGTTGCTGGGGTTTCAATTGTAATAGTGAAGCGCCATATTTGTACGCAGCTTCCCTGAGGCAGTGGACGCCTCTTTAAACATTAGTTTTATAACTCCACTTAGAGTTTGTTTCCCCCCCCTTATCCTTTTCTTTTTTCTTCTTCATATTTCTAAAAAGACACTTTATTGGATTTGTTAAATTTTATTACTGTATTTCTTTAACTGAAGGCTTTATTTTAAGTGTAAAGAGACTGCTTTCTAGGTACATAGAAAAACATGCTCTACTTATTTTAGTAAAAATCCACATCAGACAAACAAGATCAAAACTAGGGCCGTTTCCACACTAGCCTGTTATAGCGCGATGGTTCCACTTTCAACCTCCTCTGGAATCCTGGGGTTTGCAGTTTCGGGAGGGGCCAGCCGGCCCCTCCCGAAACTGCAAACCCCAGGATTCCAGAGGAGGTTGAAAGTGGAACCATCGCGCTATAACAGGCTAGTGCGGAAATGGCCTAGGTCCCTTGGGAAGATGTTTACAACCTTATCCTTATCCCTTATCCTTTTCAAATAATATTTCCACTTTGGGATTAAACTTCTCCTTTGCCTGCTTCTCCCCTCTCCCGCTTTCCGGTGCCTCGAGCAATTTAACACCACGGATGTTAAATATAATCGACGGACTTTTAACATCACAGAAAAAGCACTCTGGAGAAAATCTGTGGAATTTACTTCCATTTTGTGCAGCTGATAAATGTGCAGGCGGCATGCCGAAATCCAAGGAATCCTTCTGTACATCCGTGTGTTACTGTTGACTGAGCTATCTAGAATACAAAAGTCAAAGTTTGGGAGTTTGTGTCAGGCAAAGACCTTACCTTACAGTTTAGGAAGGAGCCTTTAGAATTCTCAGCCAGAGAGCTTTTGTGTAGAGCCGGTTGCCATGGAGATGAGGCCTAACAGCAAGGAGGAGGGCAATGTATTCCCTCAGGAGCCCAACCTCTGTATGTTAATAACTCTGAACACAGATAGGATTCGGGAATATGATGAACAGTTACAGGTACTGGACAAGACAGTTTGAGGAATTAGAGACACGGATCTCAAATCTTTCTAACGAGTATTACCTATGAGAAAATAAAATCCTAAGCAACACTGGGTAAATACGTTAGTTTGTTATAACAGCAGTACAAAAATGGAATATTTCTGGACTATATTTGAAGGGCGTTACTTCCTCTTTCGATAAGAAAACAGAATAATGTCCAAAAGTATAAGGGACTTTTTTGTGCAGAGAGGCTTCCTACCTTTAAATAAAAACAAGCAAGGATGATAGAAAGGTACACAAATAAAGTTACTGATGTGATTGCACACTTCTCATATGTGTATGTAATCCCTATGGAAGTTTGATATTTGTCTTAAGTACAAGTTAGATGCTGACTTGGATGCAGGGTTTGGAAAATATTTTGGACTACAACTCTCAAAACGAGCCAGTGAGCGTGACAAGTTGCTATGCTGGCTGGAGGAACTTGATCCCAGATCCACCAGATCCTGTCTGATCTTGGTAGCTAAACTGGCTCATAGCAGTTTGCTTTGCCTGGATCTACCAGGAAGGGCAACACTCTGCCCCTTCTTGTCCTCTCCCCTTGATGGGTTATCTGAATGTATGCTACTTTTGCATTTTGAACTCATTTTGGAGTAATTAGAGTAAGCTGAGGACAAAGGGCAAATGTGGGAGGAGGATAGAATCCGGGACATTTTAAAAGCAGCTGGAAAGGGGGACAACACAGAATTAATTGAGACTGTTCTTGCCAAGTTTGGACAGTTAGGGGTGGGAAACATTCCAGTCCCTGAGATTTCAGGACCAAAACATGAGACCAGGGGACCCTTGTTGATGTTACAGGGGATGAGCCCTGCTGGTGCCATTAAACAGGGTACATTCAGCATTACCCACATTTGCTCACAGCAAATTCAGATAATAAACTTCAAGTGTAACAAATTAAAAAGCATTTATCTAGTTGGAAATTAAGTTTTACAAGTTCTCCATGGAACAGGGAGGGGGGAAACATATCTGCCCAGCTCTGTTTTCAGCACTGCTTTAAGGTACACTTTGGAGCTGTAGTTCAACCAAACAGAGCTTCCTAAGTTTTGTTTTGAACAGAAAACAGTCTACAGTACCTGCTTCAGAACAGCCTGCAGCAGTGGACAACCATGAATACACAATTATGTGAAGTAACGTGATGTGTGTCTGTAATTTTCAAGGCAGTGCTATCTCTCTGAGATCCTTTCCCCTTGCCTTGAGGACCAGAGAAGAGGGAAAACTGGCCGGCTGTGGCCCTGCTGGTTAGTAGATCTTGGAGTTGTAGTCTAAAATAGTCTAAAATAATAACTTTTCCAAGTTCTGCCTGAACACTGGAAACAGTAGTAACAGGTTAACACATGCTTCCTGGGTTAGAAATGAAACACAAGGATCATTTCAAAACCTGTTCAGATTTGGAAAACAGCCTGTTACTGTAATTTATAGTCTGAGCCCAGGGCTTACTAGATATAATTTGATACCAAGAGATTGACCATCCCAAACCGTTCCTCTCCATGTGCTTGCAAAGCCCCCGGACAAGCACACACGCAGACACGGCCAAAATAGCTGAAAAATACAAGATAAATCCAGGCAGGCCAGTAATTTGCCGGCATGTAGCTTCAGGAGACCTCCAGGCAAGTACACTTTGAAACTACATTAAGTGTGTACGCAGCATACAAAAGATTCTCTGCCCCAAACCGCCAGCTTGACGAGATTAGCACTTCCCAATAGCCAACTGTCAAGCACTCCCCATTTGCATACTTTTTGCGCTATTGACAACTCTGTCAAAATCCAATCATTCTAAGTACTGACCTTTCGGAGGCTTTGTCTCCAACCTGAAACCCATTGTTTTCCCCGGAATGGACTGCCCTACAGGCACATTTTCCCCTATAAGAACTCCTGATTTTGAGCGCTTCTTTGGATCGCTCCTGGCTTCCATCCTGCCTTGCTGCCGCTCCATTCACCAAGCCTTTCCCTCAGCTTCCATGTGCTGAGAATCTCCACTCCAACTGACTTTCTTCTGACTACCCGGGCTACAGGATCGGGTGTAGTATTTCCCCTGAAAAATCCCTCTCAAAATCCTCTATCGAATCTCCTACCTTTCTCTTCTTAGGTCTGTGTGAGTGACTGCATACGTGCACATTGATTGTCTTTTAATAAAGAAAACAATTATTATTTACTTCTGCTTGATTATTGACTCGGTCTGACCCCGTAGACATTGGGTTCAAGATCTCACTAGGTTGCCCTGCCTCTTGCATTGCTATAGCTTGTGCTCTGGCTAATTTCCATTCCCCATTATTTGGAGCACATTGAGGTGTCCCTCACGGGACCCCAGAAATCAGGGTAACAAGTTCTGTTTTGAGCAATTCAAATTCTACTTAATTCAGCTCAGGCCTGAATCTTGGCTCAGAAGTCACATGTCCCATTGATTATCCTTGGAAATCAACAAACAAATATATGTTTTGTTTCCGGCATGTGGGAATATAGTGGATTAGAACCCTCCCTCATATATAATAATAATAATAATAATAATAATAATTTTTATCCCGCCTCTCCCAGTGGATCGAGGCGGCATTACAGAAATATATAAATACATTAAAACATTAAAATGTACCCCATCCTCCCCACCCACCAACCCTTCTATCCCCTTAAAACACATTAATTATTAAAACAAATTAAAAACAAAATTAAAAACAAAAGGACAATTGATGAGAGGTGGTGGAACACTAGTCTGGGAAGGCCTGTCGGAAGAGAACAGTCTTGACTGCTTTTTTAAAGCAGTCAAGACTGGTAATGTGCCGGGTTTCTTCCGGCAGGCCATTCCATAACTTGGGAGCGACAGAAGAAAAAGTCCTCTGGGTAACCGCAGCCAACCTAGTTCTGATTGGCTGCAGTAAATTCCTCCCAGAGGACCTTAGTGTGCGGGGCGGATTATACGGGAGAAGGCGATCCCGCAGGTAGGCTGACCCCAAGCCATGAAGGGCTTTAAAGGTAAAAACCAACACCTTGTACTGTGCCCGGAAACTAATATACTAGCTTTCATTTATCAGCAAATGTGATGGGAACGAGCAGGAACATTCAAACAAGTAATCTTACCCAACCTTTCTAGTAAAGTGGTACAATACCAGCTACAGTTGATCAGCTGCCTAATTAGTTCACTTCTCAATGCAGAGACAATGGGGAGAAATCAACTATTACTAATTTGTTGTCTTATTTCTTCAGAATGTAATGCCATCTTCCCAACTTGGAGGTGAGGAGCAGACTGAAGTCTTTTGGCTAGCCAAAATATAATATAAATGTCTTTTGGTGGCTTAGATTCAAAATGCCCTATGTCCAAGTGGAAGGCAACTTGTCCTCTATGTCCATGGATTCTGTATCTATGGGTTCAACCAATCATGGCTTGAAAATATTCCTCCCCCTCTCCCCCAAAAAAAGTCAAAAAGCAAGCTTTGATTTTGCTGTAAGGGATGCCATTTTTCTATAGTATTGTACATAATGGGACTTGAGCATTCTAAACTGGTTTGCTGTTCCCTAAAATATTATCTACAGTGAATTAAAGCTGTGTTCTTATCATTTACAGGGAAATGAATATATTTGCGGGCCATGGGGAACTGAACAAATATGTCTACTAGCTCATTTTTCTGACCCTTTTGCTCTTCTTTCCCTGACTTGGCCCATTTTGGCCCTACACAATTATAGTACCGTTATTCTACTTTCAACAACCCATGGAATCTTGAGATTTGCAGTTTAGGGAGGAACATTAGAATTCTCACCCAGAAAACTCTTTGGCCTCAGTAAACTACAAGTTCCAGAATTCTACAGGATGTTGAAAGTGGAATAACAACACTGTAACAGTGTAGTGCGGAAATGGCCTTGGTTTGGATCCTGGGTAACCATTTTCTCCACCATGCTTCAGCTCCCTTCCCACAGGCGCTTTCTCTCTCTCTCTCTCTCTCTCTCTCACACACACACATACACTTTGATATTTGAGATTTTCCCACTTTTGTGGGAGTCCTGCACCCTTAACCCTAGTGAATGTGGAGGGCTGTATATATTTTGTACCACACTCTTCTTTTAGAAGCTGATGGCACTACAAAAGAAGTTACTTGGCACAGCCACTTCTATGAGGTAAATTGGGTTAAGAAAAAACTTCATCCAAAACTAACCAGGAAACCTATACCTAAACGGCTACTGCAACCCAGTCTGCAAGCAACTGTATTACACTGGCAACCTAAAGTTGCTCTCTTTGTTGGCACTCCTTGGTCTCATTTATTGTGCGTGTATGTGTGTGTATCTATGTCTGTGTGTGCACCTATTAAAATGGCTTCCTTAATATGGGAAAAAGATACTTACTCTATATTTACTGAGAATGGGAGTACTGTTTTAATTGAGGATATTAATCAAATTGCTTTATTGACCAAACTCCACTTGGAATACTGGGCACTACAGTTCAGGAAGGATATTGTCAAGCTGGAATATGTCCAGAGGAGGGTGACCAAAATGATACAAGGCCTGGAAGCCATGCCCTATGAGGAGAAGCTTAGGGAGCTGGATATACTTAGTCTGAAGAAGAGAAAATTAAGAGGCAACATGATAGCTATGTTTAGATATTTGAAGAGATGTCATATGTAGGGTGGATCAAGCCTGTTTTTGCTGCTCCAGTAACCAGGACATGGAACAGTGACTTTAAACTTCAGGAAAAAAGATTCCATCTAAACATTAGGAAGAATTTCCCGATGGTAAGAGCGGTTTGGCAATGGAAGCTGCTGCCTTGGAGTCACCTTCTTCGGAGGTTTTTAAACAGAGGTTGGATGGCCATCTTTTGGGAATGCTTTGGTGGTGTATTCCTGCATGGCAGGATTTGGACTAAATGGTCCTTGTGGTCTCTTCCAATTGTATGAATAATCCCAGCCTTAATATCACATAGATCTGCAAATTGTGTTCTTTTTATTCTTTATTTGTTGTTTATGTTCCTATGTATAACTGAGAGAAGGATTAAATACAAAACAAATACTTAATCCTATATTGGTAACATTGAATGAACAGAAAACATCTTTTGAGGCAACATCAAAAGAGTTCCCTAAATCATAGAATTGTCAGATTTAATTATTATAGGATACAATGGGGCAAAGATATTATGGACAGGTAATCTGACAGCTGCCCATTAGAGGGCAGAGTAGACAAATGTAAAGATGCACAAAACTATAGTTTCACATCATTGCAGAAAGTGTTACTGCAGAGAGACATGAACAAGACAGCAGAAATAAGCAATGGGCAGCCATCCAGATACTATCGGATTATATCTTCCATCAGCCTAGCCAGCATAGCTCATGGTCAAGGATTGTGATGGGAGTTGCTGCCTAACAATGTCTAGAAAACCTTACATTCCCTATTCTTGCTTTAGTGGCCTTTTCAGAAAGGCACACTTAGCTTGAAAGTTTTGTGGGGAATTAATTTATCTAATGGAGGGAAAGGCCACTAGCTTTGTAAAATGAACAGTCCATAAAACAGTGTAAAACAGAGATGAGAACTGTGCAACCCTTCAGATGTTGTTGGAGCTGCTAGCTACCCTGGCAGCCCTGACCACCATAGGACATGGTGAGGAATGCTGGGAGGGTGATGGAATTCAACAATATCTGGAGATCTATGTGATGCTCAACCTGGTATAAAAGTACATGCTTCGTATGCATTGGGTTCCATGTTCAGCCAACATGAGATGACTGGACATTCTGATTGAGAAATTGTGGGAGGTGAAGTCCCAAAAAGCAAGACTTGAAGTCCTACCTGAGAACTTGCAGAGTGAAGAATACAGGGTAAATGAACCAATATAACATGTTCTTACACATTTCCAATTCTTATGCATTTTCCAGGGATAATTATTGACAAATATTCCACAAATATATTTGCTGTGAAACCATGTGGTCAAAAGATTGCTTCCTGCAATGGTTTTCAAGCTTTGATGTCTGGATGCTATGACTTTATCTCCTAGAAGCCCCAGCTAGGATGGCCAGTGAGCAGGAATTATGGGAGGTGAAGTCCAAAACACCTAAAGGAGAATTGGAGCACAGTGTAGACCCTATGTTTTCCTTGCAGATGGTCCCAGGTTGAGTCTGTGGCATCTCTCTGCGCAGTTAAAAGAAGCAGGAAGCAAGGGTTGGAAATGATACCCTCTAAGACCCTTAAGAGCCATTGCCAGTCAGAGTGAACATGACTGGGTTAAGGGAACAAAGAGCACAACCTATGTCAACTTTTCTCCCAAACAGCTGTGCAACAAACCAGACATGTGGGGGGGGAGCCTGTATTGTGTAATGGTTTGAACACTAGACTACAACTCTAGAGAACAGCTTTCACAGTTGCATAGGGACAGGAGGGCAATGGGAGTGGTTCGCCTCTGGTGGCAATGTTTGTGGGGCATCCTGTCTCGTAGCCACACCCGCACACATCGCAGCAATGCCCCCACGCACTGTGGCCCTGCCCCCTCCAAGCTCTGCCTCTGAGCATTCAAATCCCCACTTAGCCATGGAAGCCCACTGGGTGACCTTGGGCAAGTCATACTCTCTCAGCCTCAGAGAAAGGCAAAAGCAAACTCCCTCCTTGAACAAGTCTTGCCAAGAAAATCCTGTGGTAGTTTCACCTTAGGGTCGCCATAAGACAGAAGCAATTTGAAGGCATGCAATAATAAAAGGAAATGTTATTCTCACAAAGTACAATTAACAGTTAAACTGGTTTATAAGAGATTTAAATTCCAGCAGTCTGCAGCAGAGGGAGTTAGAAAGCTTCAACAAAGATTATTAATTTGAATGAGAGCCGTTCAGGAAGAGAAGGAGCCAAAAAAGCTGTTCTCTATCTCTTTTGCTTCCTTTAGCATGCCTTTTAGAATGCAAACCCTGAGACCAAGATAACCTCATGTGTTTTTCATTTTATATATGCCACTCCGGAAGCCTTTCAGCTAAATAGCAGCATAAAAAGCTATAGATAGATAGATAGATAGTGCAGATATGTGTAAATTTAAATTGATTTAACTCTAATGTCCTTCTCTGCCTTAAAGACACAGTCCTCTCCTGGCAGTGGGATTTGCTTTCTGATCTCTTGTTATTTGTGCCTCTGAAAAGACTACAGTGCCACAGCAAGACCACCATCACCCCATCATAGTGTAAGCCTTGTATTAATGGATATGAATCCACAGTATAACCATAACAAATGAGTGTTATTTTCTGACAAGCTATCAGCTGCAGCAGTCAATGTAGTCTTGTCTTTAACATACATATTATAGTCCCCTGCAGCAATGATGTCTCTGTGTGGAACGCAGAAAGTATGTTCTGTTCTTTACATAATGATTAAGCCAAACCAAAGTTGACTCATTTGGGAATATGAATTAGGCTGAGTTTCAAAAGATAAAAAGGTTATGTGTTTATTATGCATGATTGAGCACACGACTTTTGATAGAATATGTTCATTGAGTGATGGTGGAGGCTCATACAGGATTATTTATTTGCTTATTTGATTATTTGCTTTCACGGCAGTTGTCAGAAAAATACAAACTATGTTTTCCCCTCCTCTTACCTCTCCCTGTTTCTCTTTAGCAGTAAATCTAGATTTACAGCAGTAAATCTAGATTTACATTTATGACCTGGGTTCAGTCTTAAACTGCTGAACTCATCATTATTCACCCCACCTTAAAGCAACAGAGTGCTCTCAGTTTGGAAGTTAATTTTTTAGGGTACAGCTCCTCAGCCAGCATGGCCAATACTTCAAGTCTGGATCTTTGAATCCCTCAGGCTTCTCTTGAAGCACAGCATAGGTACCACACACACACACACACACAAGACAGGGGCCATTTCTGCACTAGACTGTTATAGCATGATTATTCCACTTTCAACATCCTATGGAATCCTGAGGTTTGCAGTTTAGGGAGGGGCCGGATGGGACATTTTAATATGTTGAAAGGTAAAAGATGCAAGGTTTACCATATTGTTATGGTACTGCCACCAGCACAACAGAGACGGAAAACCAAAATCGTACAGTAATCGGTGTGTTGCTAAATCAATCAGTTTATTCCTTCCTGTAAAACAGTGAGACAAGCATCAGAACAGCCATGCCATTAGTAGCTTAGCCAGCAACTTGTTTTTAATGAGACATTTCTTTGAACTGAACAAGGCAGTAAGATTCAGGGACAATGATTCCACTTAGTCCAGGCTTATGGTCAGTGGTGGATTGAAGGGCAGGAGGGGCAGGTGACCACTTGGAGGCTTGGGGACTGCTGGGCTTGGCTGTCTGTCATGGGCTGTCTATCCAGCGATCCACTCACAGATGAGACAAATGAGGAAGGATAGAGTTTACGTGTATAACAAAACCTCTGTTACTGTTTGCCAGAAAAAATATAAACAACACTTTCCTTTTAAACCAAATTGTGCAAAGGAAGGTGTCAGGAATGCATCATAAGAGGAACCCCATGGACCTGGATCTATGCTGGAGGCCAGGTGGGAAATCCATGAGCAACTGGAACAAGAGTTACAGAGAATGGTTCTTACTCTAACACCATTCACTTGTTAGAGACTATAGTAGAAAAGTATTAGTTGTCACATAACTCTGTTTTTAAATATATTGTACCATATGATAATTCTGTTGAATATTTTGTAGTCATTCTTGAAACAGACCTCATGTGGTAATAGTGGTCTGGATGTTAGAACAAAGCTCAGGAAGATGAGATGAGTCCCTACTTGGCAATGAAAACCCACTGGCTGGCCTTAGACAAATAACACTCTCTCAGTCGCAGAGAAAGGCAATGGCAAACCCTCTCTGAACAAATCTGGAAAGGAAAATCCCATGATAGGGTCTCCTTAGGATCACCATAACTCAGAAAAGACTTGAAGGCATATAACAACAAGTACCTTTTGAAATGTTGGCAGGTAATGCAGGGGAGGGGATTTCCTGTAAATGGTAGAAAAGGAAGGAAAGACAAAAACATATAAACTGATCAGACAAAACAAAGGAGCTATTTACAAATTTTGTAGACTATTTTAATTATATTGAGTATTTAGCAATCATTACTGAAATAGAGTTAAAGGTCATTGTTATACTATTTTTTTTCCTATAATGTTATCTTCCAGTTGTTCTCTCTTGCCTGTTGTGGTTAGTTGTATCTGCTTATATTGATTGAGTGTGGCATATCACAGCCATGTTAACACACCACACCATCTGGTAGGCCCTCTTCTATAATGGGTGTGTTACTCAAAGAACGCAGCACACATGTATATTGTTATGAGAACTGTGTGTACCCAGCAGTCATTTAAAAGGAAAGTTTTATCTAGAATTTTTTTTTCAAATAAGAGTTTGGAGGAGGGTTCTAAAGGGAATGAGGGAGATGTTATCATAGAAGGATCCTGGGAAGCAAATATAGGCATAAGGGGTAGCAATTTTTTTGTGTAGCCCATGTGCCACCTTGGTCCAGCAAGGGAGATCAATAAGCAGAAGGAAGCAGCAGTGATCACTTTATACAAAAGTGGATTCTTATCTTGGGTTGCATTTACATTTGAGGTGAAACTTGGTGCTAATTTCAGCACCATAAACTGGGTGGATGAAGAAGTAAATGCACATTTCCAAACACATCACTTGCTATGAGAGCTGAAGCCTGGTGAATGGGTAGAACACACAGGTCTTGATATCTCCTGATTTCTCCAATTTATGAAATTTTCTTCTCAAAGCCCACTCTCTGTCATAAACATATAATAGCATGTGCTAAATCCAGTTGTTAGCCTCAACTAATGTACATGCACTGAAACAACAGAATTAATATAGGTGTCAGCCTACTAGATTTCTACTGATTCATCAGGACTACTCGAGTTGGAGAGCCAGCATGGTGTAGTGGTCTGAGTGCTTGACTATGAGACAAGGGTTTGAATCTATGCTTAGCCATGGGAGCCCACTAGTCACACTCTTTCTTGGACTAGTCACACTCTTTCAGCCTTAGAGGAAGGTAATGGCAAACCTCCTCTGAATAATCTTGTCAAGAAGACCATATGATATAGTTATTCCAACTCCTAAGTTAGAGTTGATGTACAACAGGTACAACCACAACAATCTCAAGTTGGAACTAACAATTGGATTTAACACTGAAATTTTAAGTTTAAAACATCCCCAATGCTCCCTTTGTAGGTTCACAGTGTGTTTGCAGAATTGCCATCTGTGATGTTTGGCCACACACCTGACTGCTTTCATCTGCACCTGCTTTTATGACCTCACACACAGAGAAACAAAGAAGAAAGATATCAACCTGCAAGTCAAAACTTTGTACCTATTGAAGGGATGGGCTGAACCATCCAGTCCCTCAGGGTTTGTTTCTTCATTGCACAAGCAACAATGAGTCAACCCAGCAGCTAGGAAACATTAAAATAGCCCATGTTTTCAGAGGCTACATTTTGAAACAGCAGTAGTAGCTTTGCTCTTTGAACAGCTGTGGGTATCTTTGCTATATAGCTGGATACCTTTGAACTAGCTATTCTAGAAAATGGATAGTTTAAAAAATGTGCAAAGATAGGATGTTACCACCGCAATATTATGCACAAGGCAAGTTGATCCTATTTATTTCTCTGTTTTGAACGACACAATCACATTAGTGCACCTATCATTCAGGGCCAGCCCTACCATTAGATGCAAAGAAAGGGGCATCTCAGCCAGCAGATTTTGTCTGTGAAGAAAGGGCAGCAAATTGTTAGCTATTTACTATTATTCCATGTTTACTACTGGGAAGATGTGAGGGGCATGTGAGATTTTCTTCCCCATGCACCAAAATAACTTGGCTGATTCAGGATTTTAGGCACCTTGACTTTGGTAGTTATGGAGTGCTATTTACTGCTTTGTGAAAGGCAGCAAGATGTTTTGGATATGTCCTTCTGTTACCACAGTCATACATTTTGATTCATCTACTTGGCTGTTATGGTGGCTACAATACCATCTTTAAAAGATCTAAGTGAGTAGAGTTGCCAGCAATTTCTTGAGACATGCTCCTCTATAGCAGCAGCTCAATATACAGAAATCAAGTAGATTACATTTTCTTATATGGAGATAAATTGATAGGGAAAGCTGTGTCAGTTAAATTTCAGTGTCTGTCAGACTATTTCAGTTGGCCAGTTACCCAGTTAAACTGTTGGCAATCCTACAAGTTTTTCTCCTGCAACCCTTAAGGAAAAGGTCAAGGCATTCATAGAATGCCAGGCTTTGGGAATGTTTTAATGTCTGTGCTTTTCTGCTACAAAAACCTTTTACTCCTTTTTTATGTAAACAAAAATTATCTGTGATTTTCTTTATTTGTGTTCTGCAACTCTTGGTTCTTTCTGTTCTACCATGTCATTGTTGCAGTTGTGTTTGTACTTGTAATTGATTTATGTTGTGAGATGCCTGGGAAGGCAACTCTTGTAGGCTACAAATCCAGCTATAAATCTAAACAAACAAATAAACCCAAGTACATTTCCCTATTACATAGCAAACATGCATCTTGACCATGGACAGGGAAATAGTAGGCATAAGGGTAGGAGTGTGGGGGAAGTGTTAGAAGCCTACTTCTGTCCAGTGTTCTCTATTGCAAACTGCTCTTTGTACTTTCAGCTTTAATTTGCTGGGGAAGTACCAGGGCAAAATCTGCTGCCAAATGCTAAGTACTGGTTCTCTCTCCTTCCTTTGTGGTGATTTTTCTGGGTCAGACTTTCACACAGAGCTTTTACGTGGAGTGGTCATGTTTGTCAGGGCCAGATTATCAATGGTTCAGCTAGTATAGTTGATCCAGGCCTCTCACTGCTGGGGGTCCAGGGCTAGAAAAAAATGGTGTAGCTTGCTTCCTTTTTTCTTCATTCACGTCATCGATAATTTTTTGAGTGTTATGAAATAGAATAAATATGAATTTTAGAAGTGTTCCAGAGCCCCAACCACCTTAATCTGGCCATGGTAGTTGTTGTCGTATTGGCCCTTTGAGACTGCTGGTGCAATCCTTAAGGTCTGAAGAGATGCTCAGCAATCAGCCAAGCACTGCTTTTCGGAACCTACCTGCCAGGCATTAGCAGAATCCCTGGAGAAGAATGTATACTTGCTAGGTCTTGCGCTTCAATACTTCCCAACTTGATGGCTTTATGGGTAAGATGAGTCCAAATTGTTGGAAGGAGGAGATGCAATTAGCAAGTCTAATTGGTCTGGCACACACCAAGAACAGAGATTGGATCAGTCAGAATATGTAGGTTACATTCTTTGCTTTGCCTAGATCTGCTCATTCTGAAAATGGTAGAACTGGCCAGTATGTAGATTTCTTCCTGTTATTTTTCAATGTCAATTGCCAATAAAGGCTTGGGAATGGTGTGTTAATATCATAATAATCCAGTTTCACTTTAGAGCTGTAGAACTAAAATATGCCAAAATAAAGGCTTTTGCTTTTGGGAAAAACAGGGGTTGGTGCGCAGGTAGCCTGATCTTTGTTAGTATTATAAACAAAGTCCACATAGTGAACAAAATTATAAAGAAGAGCTTTAGAACAAGACTGAAATCCAGTACATTTTCTTGAGAGTAAGCTTTATTTAACTCAGTGCTAAATGTAATGACGCCAAAATGCATGCTTCCAATTAAGCCAACTTTTGCTGTTATCACGTGCCATCAAATTATCTTCAACCTAACAGTGTCCCTATGATTGTGAGACCTCCAGGAGCCCTGATCAGCAACAATCCTGCTCAGGTCATGGCCCTGCTCAGGTCATAGCATTTCTCACTGAATCACTCCATCTGTAATATGGTCTTCCTGTTTCCATACTTTCCTAATTCCTTCCAATTTACTGAGCTTTACTGTCTTTTCTAGTGAGTAATAATAATATGTCCAAAATATGACACCCACTGTTTAGTCAGTCTTTGCTGTAGGAGTCATTCATTTGTCTTTTTGGCAGTGCATAGCCTCTATAGAACTCTCTGCCAGTCTACATTGCAAATGAGCTAATTCTCTTGCTGTCAGGTTTCTTCTCTCTCCAGCTTTCACAACCTTCCATAGACATCAGAAAAACCACGGCACAGATGATTCTGACTTTGTGTTTAATCTTCTATCTTCTCTCTTGTGGATCTTTTGTAGTTCCTTCATAGCTGCCTTTCCAAGTCCAAACCTTTTGATTTTTTTTGACTACAATCTCAGTTTTGATTAATGAATGAATCAAGTTATAGAAAATGTTTGTAACTATTTTGTTGTCTTCATCATCTACTTTAAAGTTATACAAATAATCTGTGATCATTACTTTTTAAAAAATATTCAACTGTAACTCTGCTTTTGCACCTTTCCCTCTTAACCTTCATCAGTAGTCAGTCCAAATTTTTGCTATTTGCTATTGATAGAATAGGTCATTTCTGCACTACACTGTTATAGTGCTATGATTCCACTTTCAACATCCTGTGGAATCCTGGGGTTTGCAGTTTAGGGAGGGGCATCTAGAATTCTCAGCCAGAGAGCTCAGTAAACTACAAACCCCAGAATTCCACGGGATGTTGAAAGTGGAATAATAGCACTATAACAGTGTTGGGAGAAGCTGGCCATAGTGTCATTCGCATTTCTTAAACTGTTGATGTTTCATTTCCCAGTGTTCATACCTCCTTCCTCAGAGTTCAATTCCACTTTTCGTGCACCATCATTATTCATGTTATTAAGAAGTAAACCTCATCGACCTCATCTGAGAATGGTCATGTCTGGTAAATTTGTTTAAAACTCCACCTACAATCTCTTTAATCCAAGAAATTTTTACCTGCAACTTGAGTAGCTGACAAATATGCTTCAATATCAATGTGGTCAAGCAGATGATCTGAAATATTTTTATTTGGAAATAGACACAATGTATTTAAATACATAGTCTAATTAAGAAGGTCATGCATATAGTCTGGTAGTGTAGTCAGAAGTAAGTCTCTTGTCTTATGCCCAAATATATGTGCATAGGATTTCAAGCAGCCATCGATCCACACTTAAGTCCAAATGAATTTTTCTTGGATTTCTTAATATGTATATAAAGGGCTTAGGCAATACCAGAAGTAGTAATAGAGGAAAGCACTACCTATCAGAAAAGTGCTCTAGCTGCCCATCATTGTATGATCTCTCTAGTAACTACAGCCAACCATGGATTCTATTTTTTTTTTTATTCAAAAGTGAAATGCAATCCTACTCACAAATAAGCCATAGCACTTATTGTTAGGTAAATGTGTACAGAATTTCAGCTCAGACATCACTATGTTCTAATAGTACTTCCTCCTGCAATCCTATGTCTACTTTCTTGGGAGCGAGCACCACCTTCTTTTCAATAGGACTATATAGGACTGTGCTATGACATGCTCAAGATTTCACCTCAAGATGTAAACTGGATTGGAAGTTTAAAATAACCTGCCATTCTCAACTTCCTTAACTAAAGGGAGCTCTAATGCGGACTCTCAAGTTCTTTGCTAGAAATCTGGCACGCAAGACAAAACACTACCTGACTCTTAACAAAGGGAGCCCTGGTGGCGCAGTGGTTAAATGCCAGTACTGCAAGCCACAAACCACAAGGTTGTGAGTTCGATCCTGCCGGGCCCCAAGGTTGACTCAGCCTTCCATCCTTTCGCAGGTCGGTAAAATGAGTACCCAGCTTGTTGGGGGCATGTATAGAAAAATGTTTCGAAATACATGCTAAATTGTTCACCGCCTCGATCTATATGGAAAGGCGGGATACAAATAAAAAAAAAAATTCATGTTGACCCTTCTGTGTGTTGTTGTAGTCCAAATGCTGACCAACAACCAAACCCTCTCTTCCTTTAATAGTATGGGAATGGTCCAGATAGGCCACTTTCCATCTGTCTCCCAACCATTTGATGCAAAGTAGTCCCTTGGAAGCCAAGTGAGTTTCTCCAACAGGTGTTGTGTGCCTTCCAGTAATTTCTGACTAATGGTGACCCCGAGGTAAACAGATCACGGGGTTTTCTTGGCAAGATTTGTTGAGAGATGGGATGCCCTTGCTTTCCTCTGTGGCTGAGAGAGCGTGACTTGCCCAAAGTGGGTTTCCGTGTCCAAGAGGTGGGATCCAAACCCTGATCTTCCAGAATGCCAGCTCAGTGCTCAGACACCTACCCTACGCTTGCTCTCGCTCGGACTATGGCCATTTCCGCACTAGACCGTTATAGTGCTATTATTCCACTTTCAACATCCTATGGAATCCTGGGGTTTGCAGTTTAGGGAAGGGCCCCTCCCTAAACTGCAAACCCCAGGATTCCATAGGATGTTGATAATGGAATAATGGCACTATAACGGTCCCGTGCGGAAATGGCCTAGATCTAAACCCCCCCAATGGCATCTTCCGTGTTCCCGGCGGCTCCCTCCAGGAACTGCGCCTCGATCGCGCGGGTGCAGCGCTCTTTGGCAGAAGCGCGCGCTCTGACGCAGCTCTCGGGCTTTGACTTCCCCGCGCGCGAACCCCCGGCGCGCGCTGGCTGGCGGAGGGGCTCGGCCGCCCACCTTTCCTCCGCCGGACCCGCCCTTCACCTCGGCGGAGCGAGTCCCGAGACAGGGCGGGCCGGCAGGCCGCGCCCCCTCACTTCTCCGGAGCCGCGGGCGGAGCTTGCGAGGTGGGAACTTGCGGCGCGACTTCCCCCACCTCGGAGGTGGCGGCTGGCGGCGGCTTTAACCTGTCGGCGCCCAGCGAGGGGGCTTCGAGAGAACCGGCGCGCGTGAAGAGCGGTTGCGGAGGGGCTGGAGAGCCGAGAGAGCTTCTCCTTGGCCGGACGACGCGAAGGGGTGTGCCGGGGCCCGCGTGCCTTGCAACATGGCCTCCGCCGCCTCCTTTTCCTTAGGCGGGGATGCCCGAGGAGCGGACCAGGTGAGCGCGCTGCCCTCTTCCTCCCCGCTGTCTCCGGTTGCCCTCCTCCTCTCCCTCCCTCCCTCCCTCCCTCCTGTTTGGCCAACTCTTCCCTCCTGCCTCCCCCTCCGTCCCTTCTCTCTTTGGAAGGAGCTCTAAACTCTTTGCGCCCTTCCCGCCCAGCGCCCGCCAAGAGACCCGTTTGGAGGAACCAAGAGCAGGAAAGCTCTAGACGAGGGCAGCGGGTTTTCACGTGACGGGAGGCTCCCAGGCCAGTCGCCGTGGTGCTGAAAGCGGCACCCTTTCGGCCCCTTCCCTCTGAGGAGCAGGGTCACTTCGAAAGGCAGCAGCCTCTCCCTCCCTCGAACCAGGAGGAGGTCCCGTAGACCCCATTGCTCCCGCTTCTGAATAAGCACGCTGGAGAAGAAGGCGGGGTCTCCAGATAGGGTCTGTATGGCAGGGATACCCCCTTTTTTGTCCCGTCAAGGAAAACGTGCGCCTTCTGAAGCCAAATAACCCTCCCCTCAGCTTCAACGAGGGAGACCATTGTCTGTCTTCGAACTTTATGGCGCTGCCTTTTTTTTTATTGCTCGTATTTAGGTGAGGGATGAATTGAAAAAAACAAACCTGCAAAGCAGGACGGCAGCCCAACCTGCAACTTGAATGGGAAATAGTTCCAAATCTGTCTCGTGTTAAAAGTGGTAACTTTGTAAACCTGTGTTGCAATAAAAGCCAAGGAAAGAATCTTTAGGGTAACCCAGACTTGGCACAAAGTTGTAGCAGTAGTTCTTGTTTAGTAACAAAAAGAGTCCTCTTCATCAGATGCAAGATATTATTCTGAGTGCCAGGTGTGTTTGTGTGTGTGTGTGTGTGTAGGGAGAGAGGGGGGAATTGTGTGCCTTCAAATTGTTTCTAACTTTTGGCAACCCAAAGTGAACCCAGCATGGGGTTTTCTGGGGCTGAGTGTATGTGACACACCCAGTGGATTTCCATGGCTGCGGGGGGGGGGAATCGAACCTTGGTCTCCAAGGTCATAGCCCAGTGCTCAAACCACTATGTCATGCGCTCTCTCTCTCTCTCTCTCTCTCTCACACACACACACATACGTATATGCATATGGCTGGGTGGACATAGACATTGTAAATACTGAGGTCATAGTGAAATGAATTCCAAAAGAGTACAAGCAGTGGCAGTTCAATTTGAGCATCAATGGATGCAAAACGCCTACATTTCATAGGAGAGGTTGCTTATGTCCAAGCTCTACTTGAATTATACTTGTGTATGCTTGTTAGCCAGCATGGTGGAGTGGTTTGAGCTTTGGACTACAAACCCTGGAGATCAGAGTTTGATTCCCTGCTTTTCCATGGAAGCCACTGGGTGACCTTGGGTATGTCACACATACTCAGCCCCGGAAAACCCCATGATAGGTTTGCCTTAGGGTTGCCATGTCAGAAACAACTTGACAGCACATAAGAACAACAACAACAGTGCTTCTTATCATTTCATTTTCTCCTGACCTCACAATCTCCAGCATCCATCTAATAATATATAGATATGCCTTTGTCACTATGGCTGACATTTCACACACCCGGTGATGTGATCACTAGTAGATGAAAGTCTGCCATAATAAATGCTTATGATCCCAGAAACAGTGTCTATGTATATGAAATTTTTTTCTTTAAGATTAAATAAAAGTCCACTTAATGCAGCTCTTGTGTGTGTTGGGGGAGGTAGTGGTGGTGGTGGAAACAGTTCCAGCATTCATAAACTCATCTACCAAAAATTATCTAGTGGTTCACATTACACCTGTGGTCTCCCTTCTTTCCATCCACGTGTTAGAATACACATGCTCTTTTCTGATATAACAGTGGGTTTGCTTAATTCTCTTTTTTTTAAAGTTTTTTTTTAATTAAAGATTTTAATTAAAAAAAAAAAACCCTCCCCACTTCTAGGCTTATTTTCCAGTTGAATCTGCATGTTTACATTCCATTCATACATAGTTACTGCTTGCTCAAAGAATCTGTTACATCTTACATCATTGCACAGTTCCTTTGTTGCCTTGCCTTGCTGCCTTGTTACATTACAGTAGAGTCCTGGTTATCCGACCCAAACGGGCAGCCGCAGCGTCGGATAACCGAAAGGGTCAGATTACCCGGACGCCTGTGGCGGCCGCCATTTTGGGGGCGGGCCTGGAGGTGTGTCTGAGGCGCGGAAATGCCCACAGCCACACCCCCAGGCCGTCGCAACGTCGGTTAATCCGGATGGTCGGATAACCGAGCGTCGGATAAACGGGACTCTACTGTACTTTGTTACATTGTCTTGCTACATTGTTATATTAGATTACTTACAGACTTCTTTTTTCTTTTCTTGTACTATATCCAATTCAAAACTTCTCTCCATTCCCTTTCAAAGTTCTGGATAGGTTTATTTCTCAAAGAAAATGTTAACTTTTCTGTCTCTACCATATCCAGGACTTTTGATTTCCAATCTTCTATATCAACATATTTCCATTCTTTCCAATATTGCGCATATATCAACCATGCAGCAATTATCAAATATAACAATGTCTTCTGATGAGATCTTATTTCTCTTTGTTGCCCAAGCATATTTAACAAATAAAATTCTGGCTTCATTTAAAAATTTGCATTATAAATTCTTTGAATTTCATCATGTATTCCCTTCCAGAATTTCCTTGGTATCTTACAAGACCATCACATATAATAAAATGGTTAATTCTTTTTTAGTGTATTGGACATATGCTAAATGTGGTCATACCTGCACCTTCAAGTAAGACTTATCAGTGATATCAATTTCTTAAAAGATGGAATGGGAAGTATAAAAGCTGTTAGCTGCTAAAATTGGGATGATCCGTAAATGGCAGATGTCCTTGAAGTAAAGGCAATAGAGAAGCACATGTCTATCAATAATGTGAGAGGAACATGACTTCCTTTCAAACAAGCATCTTTCAAAATCATGTTCCTCTCACATTAATGATAGATATCTGCTTCTCTACTGCCTCTACTTCAAGGACATCTGCTTTTATGGATTACCCCAGTTTTAGCAGCTTTTCTGGGAAGATCTGAATTTTTATTGTACCTTTTGTATTCATTGTATTTATTTTATTTCAGATTTTGTTAGTGAAATTGCTTTAAAAATTAAGGTGGCAAAATTTTGTATTCTTGTGACTTCTACTAGAAAGCAGCTGGTTAAAGCCTCTTGGTAATGTTATCAAGTAGTAGCAGGCTCCACCAGGTTCCTTATGGAAGACACTTATGTTTCTGTTATTGTACACGCATATGTTGAAACTTTTCTGGACTTATAATCTGTACCTCTTCATTTTATACTTCTTTATTTTCTAATTGTAAAAGCTGGTCGGTCTATGACTGCAATAAAGTTATGTATGTATGCATACACAGTAGTAATATTTTTCTTGATGAAGAAGTCTGTGTTATACAAGAATGCAAAATCAAGATGGACTACGTATGCTGTTCCTGGTTGTATGTGTAAAAGTCAAGTCTCTAGAAAATATGTAATAAGAGCTTTCACTAGAATTAAATATTTTAATGCAACAACTTGTCAGATTCAAAGATATTATTTAATTTCTCCGATTACTTTCTTCTTGAAATAATAGCCTCTATCATGCCTCAGGGCAAGCCGTGGTGTAGTTTACTGATGTTGGTCAAAATCTACCTCTGCTAATAAGCCTTCTTGGTTCATCTGCCATCTACGAACTTTAACGTAACCCAGGGCAAAGTGCAATCATACTCCCAACAGGACCACTTTTATGGCCCTCAGTACCTCCGAGGTTCATAAATTTTGTAATTTTTTAAAAATGCCCCACAAAATCTCTCAAAATGTTCTCTAGTGGATGAGGAAATGCCTCTTTTTAAAACAGAAAGTAAACTAGGAGTGACTTCTTGTCACTTCCTGTTCTGAAAAAGAGACTTTTTCTAAACTGAAAATGGTTTTGGGGGAGCCCTAAAAACATGGGAAAAGTGCCCTCCACAGCCCCTAGAGAACACTGGGGGATATTTAGGGACATTGTTTTTGTTTTTTTGTAGTGTGGGGTACAGTCCACCAGTTCTGCTAGGGGGTGATGTGCCCTTCTCAGCCTCCCACAGTTGTTCATCTGAGATATAAACCAATGATTTTTGTTTGCTTACAAACTCCAGCTTGTATAATTCATGACTTTTTACAATATGTGAAGCTAAAACTATTGTTTATCCTTCACTTGTTTCTCCAACTGTGTACCTGGAAACACAAGTTGACGAAAAGGCAAGAGAGAAGGAAACCAGAAATGTAGAGGAGATGGCATAGTTTGTTTAGCTACCTGTTGTTTATACACATCGTGGTCTGTTGTGATGTGCAAACGTGCCCTCTGTTTGGCTCTACTTAAAAGTCCTTTGAGAATCAGGTCAAGTGGATATATTTCTGGTTGATATAAATAAATGTTCCCCCTGTAATAATTCCATTCCACCCCCCTTTTGTATTGAATTTTATATTGCAGCCTCCTTGGGATAGGTACCTGTCCTCATACAGATAGCATGCACATTACTGATGCTACAACAGTAGCAGTCTTTGACCAGCATATATGTGCATTATCAGTCTCTTCCTCTCACTGGGAGACCCTTGTCAGTCATGTGAGAGCCAAAGGGGCAGTAAGAAGAAGAAGAAAATGAAGATGACTTTAAATCTTTTATGTCTTTATGTATAATGTAATGTTTGTAGAATTCATAGGTTATCTTATGTCACCCATTTCTCTAAGTGACCTTCCATGATCAGTCTGTAGTATCACAAATTTTGTTGTTGTTACATGCCTTCAAGTTGTTTCCTGCGTATGGCAATCCTAAGATAAACCTATCATTGGAGATTTCTTGGCAAAATTTCTTCAGAGGAAGTTTGCGTTTTCCATCTTCAGAGGCTGAGAGAGTGTGAGTTGCCCAAGGTCACCAAGTGGGTTTTCATAGTTAAGTGGGGATGTGAACCCTGCTCTTCCAGAATCTCAGTCTAACGCTCAAATTGCTACACCATGCTGACTCTTCAGTATAACAAATTTGTAGTTGTTATCCATGTTCTGCATGAGATGCAGGCATCTTCCCTGAAGAAAAGGGCTCTTGTTTTGAAGGATGCGTTTTCCTAGCGCTTGACACAACAGTGTATTGTTCCTGAGGAAAACCTCCACTTATTATTTCCTGAAAATGGAGTATTTATGACAAGAATGAGTGGCATGAATTCTCCATTCTGGCACAATTTCCCTATTTCCTTTCCTGTATAGTGACTTTAATACTAGTTCTCAGTCTCAGAAAAAAAAAAGGGGGGGAGATTGTGAAGATGGGATTTGAGCTCAAACTAGCCTTGAAACTGACCATATGTAGAAAGGTCCTTTTTCAGTCTACTTTAGCAGTGCTCAGTGAAAAACAGGTTTTCTATTTGTCCTAGCCAGTGTAGGGGTGTAACAAGAGATGACCTGAGGCAATTCACAGGTGCACTAAATTTTAATATTTATTTAAGTCACAGCAGAGGAACAACAAGCTGGGGTTATGAGATGAAAGGGCCACGTACCAGAAATCAGAAGAAAATCAAAGCATTTCAGAAACAGTAAGATACAGTGATTAGAACTACTTGGATTCCAGAATTAGATGAAATTGTATGTTTCATACAAGATTTTTAACATGAAAAATTAGCCACCATTAGCCCTTTCTAAACCACTGTATTTGCCTCCATTCTTCTTTCATCTTTCTAGTTCACTGCTTGTCAAGTTATCTAATGTGGGGGACTGGGCCATTTCTGCACTAGACTGTTATAGTGCTATTATTCTGCTTTCAACATCCTGTGGAATTCTGAGGTTTGTAGTTTACTGAGGACAAAGAGCTCTCTGGCTGAGAAGTCTAAAGGTCTCTCCTTAAACTGCAAACCCCAGGACTCCATAGGATGTTGAAAGTGGAAGAATAGCACTATAACAGTTTAGTGCAGAAATGGCCTAGTAGTTTTTTTTCTGGTGTGCCTGGGACTGGTATTGTATTTGTGCCTATTAACTGCTGTTTCTTTCTTTCCTGAAAACTCTCTCATGGGCTGGCAGCCAATGCCTTGCAGGCTATCATCAGTCCAGGGTCCATCATTTTGAATAGCACTGCTCTAGGCAATGCTTGCTATATTCCCAGCTGCTTAACAATGCAAGAAGGAAAACGTATAGCTACCTGTTGAAAGAGATAGCTTCTTGAAGGCTCAGATGATGAGGAAGACTGATCTAGGAAAATTAAGATGGGAGAAATTAGACCAGGAAAAATTGGGAGTGGAAGGAGTTATCATTCAGTAGTGAAGCCAGAGCTGAACTGGGGAAAAGAAGAAAAAAGAATAGAATAAAATAAAATAATTTGAGCCATACAAATGTCTGTTGAAGACTTTGGAATAGAAAGCAGCCCACTGTAAAAACTGAATCATTTCTAAAAATCAGGGCCTAAGTAAGTAAGTAGACAGACAGACTGTCAGGAACAGATTCACTCTTACACGGATCAACAAACTTAATAGAAGATTTATTGTAACATAGTAAGGGATGCTGTCTTCAGACGTTAAAGCTCGAGAATGGAACGTTTTCCCCCACCTTACACTTTAACAGACAGTTTCTCCTAAGATAGTTGTAAAAGAACGAACGTCATCATGCCAAATGGTTCCTTTGAAATTCCAGCCAGAAGGAATGGTTGGCGCCTGGGAATAGCTAACAGCCTACTATCACTATTTCCTCAGTCTACTGCTATCCTAAAACAATAAAACATGGAGGACTCCCGACATCCTGCCCCACTTTTTTAAAAAAATATATACATAAAGATACACAAAATATAGAAAATATCACGGAACAGTAGAAAGACAAGAAAACTAAATAGTAATATGAATGCAGTAGCAAGTCAGTCGGGGCGTTGAGGAACATCAGCCGGCGAAGAAGTCAGCGAAGGTGCCCTCTTCAGCAAACTGGAATGAAAAACAGGATGAATAGCCTTGAGGGAAGAAGGGAGATCTAGTTCAAAAGAGACATCATTAATAGCCCTTTTCACAGGAAAAGGTCCGAGAAAACGAGGGGAAAGTTTTTTAGACGGAGAAGGAGAGGAAATGTTCTTAGAAGAAAGGAAAACCAAATCCCCGGGCTGGTAAAGGGGATTAGGCTGCCGTTTACGGTCAGCGAAATGTTTGTGGGAAGCTTTAGCGGATGCTATAGCATCTGAGACGGATTGCCAAATGCCAGAAAATTTAGAGACCCAAGCAGAAACAGAAGGAGGAGCGGAGGAAGAGAGGGAGGGGGGGGGAAAGGAGAAGGAAGGAAGCCGTAAACTATTTCAAAGGGGGGTTTCCCAGTAGAGGTATGAACCGCAGAATTGATGGCAAACTCAGCGAACGGAAGGAGCGGAGCCCAATCATTCTGGTTCTCAGAAACAAAACACCTAAGAAATTGTTCAAGAGATTTGTTAACACGCTCAGATTGGCCATCTGTTTGAGGGTGATAAGCACTGCTGAGTTTCTGAGTGACTCCCAGGGTTTTCAGTAGACAAGTCCAAAACTTGGAAGTGAAAATTGGATCCCTGTCCGAAATGATCACCGAAGGTAGTCCGTGAAGTTTCCATACATGATTAACGAACAGGTCAGCCAGCTGGTCAGCACGGGGTAGTTTCTTTAGAGGCACAAAATGACATTGCTTGGAAAAGTGATCAGTAACAACCCAAATAACATGAAAGCCGTGTGAAGAGGGAAGAGACACGATAAAATCCCATGCGATGACCGACCAGGGGCTAGCAGGCGCAGGCAGAGGTTGCAGGAGCCCTTGAGGTTTAGATGTGGGCGACTTAGAAACGTTGCAAGTGGCACACTGCTTAATGTAAGTTTGCACGGAGGGGTTTAATCCAGGCCACCAAAAAAGGCGGCGAATCGCATGCAATGTCTTCAAAAACCCAAAATGTCCAGCGGGTTTGGAATCATGATAACGATGAAGTACCTGCTCGTGGGCAGCAGGGGGAACGTAGACCTTGGTGCCATAAAAGGGGAGATTGTCAACCCATTCTATTTTATCCTTGTTTGCCGGTAGCCAGGATCTGATGCGCTGCATGAATGATAGCATCGCGGAGAGCGGAGTCACAAAGAGAGGAGGCAGAAAGCCTTGTCTTTGCAAAATCCCAAAGTAGTCACTTGAGAAGCCAGAGAGGAGGCAGGAAACAAGGTATTGGAGTGGGAGGACGTAGCAGGGGATTCCGCAAAACAGGGAAGTCGAGAGAGAGGGTCCCCAGGGGGATTTTGGGCCAGGTTTGAAAACAATTTTAAATCGGAATCTCTGGAAAAATTCAGCCCATCTCGCCTGTTTGGGGGGAAAGAGTTTCTTAGCAGACTGTAAGGCTTGCAAATTCCTATGATCAGTCCAAACTTCAAAGGGGAGTCGAACCCCTTCAAGCAAATGACGCCAAAGGACAGCGCAAAAGGGAATAGCCTTGGCTTCTTTCTCCCAAATAGGCCAATTAGCTTGTTGAGGGGAAAATTTCTTTGAAATGAAAGCACAAGGCCTGAGTGCTCCTGTGGTGTCATTTTAAAAGAACGGCTGCCATGGCAAAGTCCGAAGCATCCGTTTGCACAATGAATTGCTTCGTACTGTGGGGGAAAAAGGAGTAAGGGCTCAGACGTAAATTTAGATTTCAAATGGTCAAACGCCGATTGACACTCAGGCGACCAACAAAGTCTATGCGCCTTGCCCGCAGTGGCCCTTTTGGGTTTTCCCCAGGGGTTTGGGTGAGGGGGAAGCGATGGCAGCAAAATCCTCAATAAAGTTCCGGTAGAAGTTCGCAAAACCAAGAAATTGCTGTAGTTGCTTCACAGTTTTAGGGACGGGCCATTGCAAAATGGAGTTAATCTTCGAAGGGTCCATTTTAAGTGAACAATCTTGAATCCTATATCCCAAGTAATAAAAAAGTTTGGGTGTCAAATTGGCATTTAGATAGATTAACCACGAGGTTGTTATCTATAAGCCTTCGTAACACTTCACGCCCAAATTTACAAATGAGATTCCATGGAATCTGCGTAAATTAAAATGTCATCCAGATAAATAGAACCCCCTGATACAACAAGTCATGGAAAATGGTGTTCAAAAACTTTTGGGAAAACACAGATGGCCCCGATTGTAACCCAAAAGGGAAAGAACCGTCCATTTAAAGTTACCTAGAGGAGTTGCAAAGGTGGTGAGCCACTCAGAGTCCGGGTCCATTTTTAATCCTATGAAAAGCCTCTTTAAGATCAAGTTTGGTGAAATATTTTCCTTGAAAAAGATGGCCCCAAAAACAGCCCCGTATCAGAGGTAGGGGATAACAATTGGAGGAAATAACCTGGTTAATAGCAGAGTAGTTAACTATCAGTCTCGGATCCGCGCTGGGATCTTTTCTCTTTCGGAAGAAGACAGGACTCGCCGTGGGGGGTGTAGAGGGCTTGATAAAGCCGGAGCCAAATTTTTATTTAGGAACTTCTTGAGAGCAAGGAGTTCTTTTTGGCTCATGGGAAAATTTTCGGTTTAGGCAGGGTGGCCCCGTCAACTAATTCCAGTTTACAGTCAAAGTCCGTGTGGGGAGGCAATTTGTCAGCCTCCCTTTGTGGAAAGCCTTTTGGAAGTCTCGGTAGTGTGAAGGAATTTGTTGCAATTCTTCATGGGGAATAGAAAAGTTTTCATCTGAAGAGGACATAGTGCCAGCAGTCCAGTTTATCTGGGGGTTAATTCCCCGAAAAAAATCGATTCCCAAGACCAATTTGAACTGCATCGCCTTGGGAACTAGAAATTGGGATGCTGTTTAAATTTTTTTTGTCCATTTGAAATGAGATGGGCTTAGTGATTTTACTAATTACTCCCCCAGTCATTGAGGTCCCATCCATTTGCGTTAATTTGATGGGGGATTCCAAGGGCTCATAAAGAGTTTTCAATTGTTTGGCCAATTTGGGGTGTAACAAACTTCTGGAGCAGCCAGAGTCAATTAATGCCCTATGTACATGCAAAGTCCCATCGCTGCCACTAATCGCAACCGTGGCGTAGAAATGGGGGGAAATTTTTGGAGTACTTAAAAGATGTTCCCGCCGCTTGCCAGTCATCGCAGTCAGGTTTAGAATCTCCATCTATGTCAGATGAGGACGAAGAGGTGGTTTCATCATCGGGATCGGAGTCTCCTGTCGCCGCTGCAGGGTCCTTAGAAGTGCGTCTAAGTGGTTGTTTGGCGGCCGCTGTCTGATGTGTGAATTCTATATCCTTTGGGTCTGCTCGTGCTCCCTTAGTCCCAGTCGGAGCTTGGTTTCCGCGGCAGGTGTTGGCGAGGTGGCCCGGTTTTCCACAGTTAAAGCACATGCCCAAACGGAGACGTTTGTTTCGTTCCTCAGCATTGAGGACGGTGGGACCGCGAGGTTGTCGTTTTGGCACGTCTTGTCTTTGTCGGTTCAGCTGAACAGTCTGGGTTATGCCTTCCATTTCAGTAGCCACCTAACCTAGGGTCTGTGGATTGGCCTGCATTAAGCACCCGTGTAGAATATCAGGATTTAGTCCATCTTTGTATAACTCAATTAGAATTTCATCACTCCACGGGACTTTGGTGGCCAGGTTTCTAAATTCACGGGAATACGTCCCCAATTTCCTTTGCCTTGTTTCATTCGTTTCAGTTGATATTTGGGTGTTCCAATAAATGGGGGTCTTCAAATGTTCCCGCAGATGGTTCATGAAGAGCTGCAGATTTTCAGTTTCGGGGGCGCGGGAGTCATATAGGTTCGCTACCCCTAGTCTGCTGCCAGTCCTTTCATCCTCTGGCTTAGGTATCGAATTCGGGCCGCATTATCCCGAAATAGATGGCCGTGATCAATCATGAAATTGTTTGCCATAGTCAAAAAAAAAGGAAAGTTTCTCCCCCTTCCCGTTGAAGGTCGCTTTCAGGTCTCCCACATTTCTGAGTAACAGTGGCGCTGGCGTGTGCCCTGTTGGTTGCTGGGGCGGACCAGGGGTGCCTGCCGCCGACAGAGCCGCTCGTGCTCTCCCTCCTGTGATCTCCCTGTCTGCGAGGGACGGATACGGATCTCCGTGGAGCATGGTCTTGAGTTCGAGTATCTCCTCATCTTTTCTTTCCAGTTCGGTTTCCATTTGCTTTATCTCCTCCAAAAGGGATAGGTCTTTTGCTGATGTATCCCATCTAGCAGCCCTTCTGCGTTGTCTCAACGACGTATGTGGCTTTTCTCCCAGACCCAGGTTTGGCCGCTTGTGGGGGTTTCCATAGCCTCGGTCAGGCGCAATTTTGTCTTGGTATCCAGGGGCACTTCAGTTTCCTAGCTCCATCAGATTCTGCAGATCCTTGCTCTTCTCGAGAATCGACTGGTCCATCAATTGGTGCATTTTTTGAAAGGATTCTCGAAGCTTTCTGTCAGGAACAGATTCACTCTTACACGGATCAACAAACTTAATAGAAGATTTATTGTAACATAGTAAGGGATGCTGTCTTGAGACGTTAAAGTCGAGAATGGAACGTTTTCCCCCCACCTTACACTTTAGACAGACAGTTTCTCCTAAAACAGAGCTTGTAAAGAACGAACGTCATCATGCCAAATGGTTCCTTTGAAATTCCAGCCAGAAGGAATGGTTGGCGCCTGGGAATAGCTAACAGCCTACTATCACTATTTCCTCAGTCTACTGCTATCCTAAAACAATAAAACATGGAGGACTCCCGACACAGACAGTCAGACAGACAGACAGACAGACAGACAGACAGACAGACAGACAGACAGGCTGACAGACTGACTAGGTTCCCAAGGGCCCAGAAATGAATTCAGCAAAAACCAAAATCAGAATAAGATATAGAGAGCTTCTTCTCCAGGGTACATATGCTTTTCATTCTCTGACACTCCTAAACTTTCCCATCTTCTGATTGGTCTGCTTTCTTCATGACTGAAATAAATTTATGTATTTGATATTTGGTAATGCAGAAAAAGTGCATTACACTATTTGTCTTTGACAGCTGAGAAACAGCAAGGCGCAAATAATGGGCTCTTGGGACCTTATCAGGGTACACTTTGGTAGGGAAGTAAATCCTCAGTTGTTTCATTTTTAAAAGCAAGAATTAATAGTTACTGTAGTTTTCTCTCCACTGTGGGAGAAAATGAGTATTTTTTCACAGTTTTCTCCTCATATTTGGATGTCTTGAAGTGTTTCAGATGATTTTTCTCACACAGAAAAATGTGGGTTTTTGTTTTAGGTTTCTTTTTAAAAATAACATTGTTTCTTGTGCAGAAAACACATTTGCTGCATAGAAAATGCATTTCAAGTGAAAAAAAAGTGCCATATGTTTTATCCACAATATATATAGGGATGTTCAAATGCTTGGAGGGCATTGTGAGAACTCTCACTGGTCAATTCTTCTTCCTGACAGTGTTTCTAACCTGTTAGGGAAATCATTATTCACCTGGAAATCAGTAACAGAGAACAATCCTTCTGTCCCTGTTCTATGGATTTAGAGCCATTCAGAGCATCCAGCATGGTCTTGTTTGCATACCAGTCCATTGTCTTGTAGCCTAGCTAAATCCTTGTCATCACAACAAGCTTTTTACCTGTCTTTTCACTCAATCCAGAATCTAAAACATGCAAGCCATGAAATCCCTGCTCTCCTTTCCAATGGAAAATAGTCATGCTATATATGAACTAGACTAAAACATTCTTCCATTCTATTGTTCCATACTGCCTGTACATCAACCCACCCTCCCCCAGACCTTAGTAATATCCTGCTAAAATCACAAGGAAGGATTTTAGTTCCTATCCAGCAGAAGCTCAGGTCCAATGCATGGCTTGTCCGTTTTGATGAGGTAGAACAGAGATGGGAATCATGTGGCCCTCCAGCTATTGTTGGACGCTCCTAGCCTTCCTCACCATTGGCTATGCTAGCAAAAGCTGCTAGGACATACAGTCCAAAAAACATATTTTTGTAAACTACCTTGAGTCCTTGTCTGGGAAAAAAAAGTAGGGTATGAATAAAGTGATGAATAGATGGATGGATTGATCCATCCATCCACCCATCTGGAGAGCTGTATGATTCCTGCCTCTGAGCTGGAGGGTCAGTAGGAGAAGTGCTTAATGTCTACAGATCATTAGCCCTTAACATCCACATCAGTCTGCCACACTTCCACATTTGGTTTGTAAAAATGACTTCACCAATACTGGCTTTGCTCGTATATACCAACTCCTCTTTGCTTGAATTTACCCTGGAGCTTCCAAACCCTACCTCATTTAAACCATCTCTCATGGCTTCCAAAGTTGCCTTTTGTGCCCAAACAGGTCCTTTCTGGCAGCTGAAGAATCCTTGTCATCAAGTTTCCTTTTCCGCTGTCTAAAGACCACATCTGTCCCTCCCTTTTTCCTTTCCCCTTTCCTTTGTCAATAGGTTACTTACTCCCACTCTTCTTCATACACTTTTGCTGCTAATATCAGTGGCATGGATTGACACAGGCTGTGGAAGCCCTTATAGGCAAGATGGCCTGGGAAGTACAGCCCCCAGACTCCTCCATCATGGCTATGGGATTCAGAGCACTACAGTTCAGGAAAAGAACTTTTCTAAACTTTGGTCAGCACCTTTATCCTATAATGGACATTAACCTTCCAGAGTTTGAAAACAGGACTGTTATAGGTGTCATGATAGATTTTCCATAATGGGAAAGCCAAAGCTTCTGATAAGAAAACTGGATTTCATGTTTGATTATTGTGCTGAGTTAGTCTCAGGCAAAATCTGAAGACTGGCCCAGCATACTTTGCCTTGAAACTACCAGATAACTTCCCTCTGTATAACACATGCATAACACATCTGATTATACCTTGCCTAAGAAAAAACCTATGAAATTCACAGGGCCACCATATATTGACAGGTGACTTAAAGGTACTTGGGCACAAACACAAGACATGGAAAGGTGAAGGCTTAGAAAAAAAATGGGAAAATTGGTAGAGAGGGGAAATGGGTTTTCTCTATTTTTTCTAAAGCCATTTTCTCACATCAAAAAGAAAAATGGTTTTTGGAGTATCTTCTTTTAGAAAGAAAAATAAAATAACTAAATAAAAGGTGTTCACACACACACACACACACACACACACACACACACACTTTCCCCATATGATTTGTAAAAATGATATGATGAGTACACTTGTAACACTTATATACGTGTAAGACTATGTACCATCTTACATCATTTCAGTTTCTGGTGTTTGTTTCTTCCTCTCAGTTATTTTAGTGGGAATGAGTGCTTTATCTCTGCTTGGTACTAAGGAGAACTAGAGAAGATAAATGTTTTTCTTTATTTTACTAATACTGGCACTTTGTTCTCTTTTTTACTGAGCATTTTTTGGCCTACTTCTCATAAACCAGCAAAAACAGTTAGGTTCCTCATAGTTCACCTTTTCTTTATAGTTCAAGTTCTTGAAGCTTCTTTTGTAGCAAATAAACAAACAAATAAATAAATAAAAACTGTAATTATTTTCAAATAAATTGTAATTTTAGTATATAAAACATAACAATTTTATGTCATTTTAAAAAAAAATTTAAGAGGCAGATTTTTTCCTCCCACTGCTTCAAAATTTCTGGAAATTTTACATCTCTAGCTTCACCCAACTTGGTGTCCTACATATATTTTGGAATGAATTTTACCATATGGATGAGATAGGAATTGAATCCAAATCACTGGAATATGCAAGACTGGAAGAAGCTGACACAAGCTGAGAACTTCACTTGCCCATATGAATATCACTCACAACTCAGCCGTTGATGGAAAGAGGAACGAAATGTGGCTATGTTTTTAGTGTAGTAAGGCACTCGCTAGTACTTTGTGGCACTGATAATTTGCTATTATGTTGCATTTGGACATGTGTCCTGAAAAAGCTGTAGTATTATAGATATTCTGTTGAATTTCTCTTCTAAATGAACCTTTGGTTAGGATGGTACTTGCATTTCCAGCATCATTAAGTAGAACAAAAGCCACATTGATCAGCAAGTGGGGACCTGCCGCCTCCTATTTTGTGGGGCGCTAGACCTTTTCAGTCACAGTTGGTGTGGCCATGGATTAGGTATGTTGGCAGCTTGTAGTCTAAAACATCTGTAAGACCACCAGCTTGTCATCCTTGTTTATGGGAGCGTATATTAAGCCAACAGTTCTTTTTCATGTCGTATCAGTGGTACCTTAAGGTGAAAGTATTAATGAAGCTTCCATGTGTAAACTTTGCCTTGGATCACAGCCCATTAAGCTAGTGTTAATGCTTTTAAATGTCAGTTGCATGTATCGTATCTTCCCTAAAATAATAGATCGGTGTCAGGCCACTTCAACTGTTATGGCTTCTTCGAAAAATATTGGGAAATGTTAGTTTAAAATGCTACTATATCTCTAGATTTCTCTTCTGAGAACTATGATTCCCTGGAAGAGTGAATGAGGACGCAGCCATTTTAAGTATGTTGTGTAGGAACATCGAAACCCTGTCCTCAGAAATCAAGAAACCACACACTTAAAAAAGAATGATGCCATTTGCATTCGAAGTTAATTGGCTTAACTGAATTCTGGATTATCATTCCAGATAAAATCAGGTAGCCAATGTGTGGGCTGCAGTACTTCGATATAAGTTTCCTGTGGGTGTTGCCTGCACTACCTGTTAGAGAGTATAATGATATTTTGCAATACCTGAAATATGCTATCTCTGTACTTCAGGCCTGTCTAAACCCTTAATTTGATTCAGAAATTGCACCTGTGATGAACACTTTTAAATTAATCATGGTTGCCTGTATTATGACTAAAGCCTTACCTTTTCCATCCAACTATCCAAAACAGAAGGAAACCAGAGATTTTTGGGCTAGATTTTCCTTTAATAATTTAGAAATATATACATTATTATTAGATGGGTAATTCATAATGCTGTGAAGGCATTAAATCTGAGCAGCTTGCCTCCCCTCTCCTCTTTCTTTTGTCCTTTTTCTCATGAGAAAGGACTCCAGACTGAAACATATTTGTCCATCTATTTTTTCACAATAAATCTTTATGTATCTTTGGGAACTTGTTTCTGCTGACCTGAGTTGCTGTAAACAAAGAAGCTGGCCCAGTTCTAAAACCACAAATTCATGGGCAAGTCATAAAAGAAATTATACTTGGGAGATGTTCATCAAGAATAGCGGTGCAATATCAGAAGTGCCTTAACACGTACAACTTGACATGAAGCTCATAGATACTCACAAATTGCTTCTGTTCTGTCAAAAGCTGCAATGCTTGTCTATTTGTTTATAAGTTGTATTTTCCCCAGCACTAGAAATTAAAAATGGGAGAGCAGGGGTGGGTGTCATCTTGCCTATATATCGCAAGTAGCCATCAATGCTGCTTTTGTGACTCCCCCATCTTCCCTCCTATTATTGATAAAACATGACAACTGCACCCTCAGAAATGTCTCAGTGTTGTTATTCTCCTCTAAAGCAAGGCTTTCCTTGAAACTTGTTTTGGCCAAATAATGTTGAAAAATCCACAGTAACCATTTTTAACACACTTTTTTTTTCTAAAATAGAAGCAGTCTTCAGTTTGTTTTCAGTTTTGCATGACAAGGAAGGCCTGTGCAGGATACAGCAAGTTCAGTAAAGTGATGGGAAAATGTCCCTGGACCCTCTGGAGTTACCTACCCATGTGTTTAGATCTCAGAAAAGAGTTTTCATGTCTGACAGAATGCATTTTGTTTTTGCACTGGTGTATGTTTCTTTCTCTGTATTTCTTTAAAAAATGGGCTAGCCAACTACCTGCTGAGAATTCTCCATTTGGATTTCCTGCATTGGGAGGTGAGGTTGGACATGATAGCCAACTATATGATCCTGTGTTTGTCTTGCTTACTCTATACATATGGAACAACACATTCTTGGGGTAATGTGACTCTAATACAGGCTCTGTTCCTTCTCCCTGGTGCTTCTTTCTTTCTTATAATTTTTATATCCATCCATCCATCCATCATCTTCATCTATCTATCTATCTATCTATCTATCTATAAACAAACAAATAAATAAATAAATATTGAGGCTCACAGTAGTTCTACTCTTGGTGTAGAATCAACTTGAGGATATTAGGGGAAAAGACTATAATGCCAGTGCATATATAATTTTTGTTCCTTTTTAGTTGATGCTGATTCTCTTCCTCACCCCCTGCAGTGTGAGCTTGTATTCTGGTTGTCTTATAATTGCAACTGGATGATGATCCAGTACGGTCCCACATGTGGAGTTGAGCAGCAGGCTTTCCTTTCAACTATATGTGTGGAAATGATTCTGGCACTGGCATAATCCTACACATAATGTGCTAAAATCATGTGGTTATTTCATGTATGCTATTTGAAAAATCAGTTGCTTTATTTCGTCTATGCACTTCTCATTCTATGGTTAGTTTCAACTCAAGTAAACTCAATGAAACAATTTTTGAATGGTGAATCAACACTTATGTAAATCCGACTGAATCAGTGGGCCTACTCTAGTTGGTTCTACCAATAGGATTCAGGTTTGTATGTGCAGTCCTCATTGAAATGATCTGTCCCCATCTAGATGGCAGAGATAGGGCCAGCACGATTCTGAAATACAGGTTAAACTGACCCAAGTGGTGGCTATTGAAACCTTGTAATAACTGATGGTTGTGGTAGTCCAGTACATACAGTAATTAGAGTTTAATGTGTTGAGCATTTCCACATGAGGCTTAAATTGACTCACCAGTGTAAAATTTTGATTAGAAGAATGTGAATCTCAAAACTTTCTAATATTAACAATGTTCAAACTGAGTCTCAAAGATGTTTTTTAACTGTGAATCCAGTTTCTATAAATTTTCTACCCATATCTCTCCTACTTCTCCTTTTAGAACTCAGATAATCTTGAATTACCATTGACATACCAAGATATTTATTTTTTCTGATGCTTGTTAAGGTCCACACAATATATCACAATTTTAGTTTATATAAGAGGTCTAATAGACAAAAAGCTATTTTATTTTCAGGCACCAAGACAGGATAAGAAGTTCCTCCATTTTATAACACTTGTGCAAATGGCATAATTGCTCTGTAATCCCAAGGGTCTCACCAAAAATATTGTACTGTATGCTGAATGAGATCTTTTAAGAAGGAATAAAAGATTAGGTTGTTTGATAAAACTTATTACTCTGGCTTACTACCCAGAAGCTCTGGGATGCCTTTCATTTGAAACAGTAATATTAGTTATGAATCCAATAAGGGGAGAGTAGATTTTACCCTCCATTTCTTTCTTTACAGATTTTTTCCCCATGCTGCCTTAGATGACCTAAATCTCTCCTTAAAATTCCTCTTAAAATGGATGTGTAAATGTGTATCTATGATTATTAGGTCTTTAATTTTACATTATGTATTCTGAAGAGTTCAGGCTTGTTGTGGACAAGCTAGCGTGATAGTGCACACTTGCTGATTTCTTCCATTTCTAGTTGAAGAAATGATGGGTCTTCTATCTCTGGTTAGTTTACTATGATGTCCAAACATGGCAGAAGCCAATGCTCTGGTTTGCCTCTCCTTTGACAAGCCACACAAAAGCCCTGGAAAGAATTGGTTGTTTAGTTATTACAGCACTTTGGTTTGTCAGGGAAGGGATAAGGCAGATTGCAACCTCTGTGAAACACATGTGGGAAATCTTCTGGCTTGTTTAGCCGTCACTGCTTTAAGCAGGAGCAATTGGCTACCATGTGCTAGCACACTGCTATCACTTGTCAGCTAAGGCCTGGAATAGGGCCTTGTTGTCAAGTGGGGAGCTAGGAGGATCTTAAAACTTTTCCTCAGCTGTGGTGCTGATCCAGACCTGCCATCGTATCCCTATGATTACTTCTGAGTGTAAATAAAACAAGACATAACTGCGTTATTGTTGTTGCTATTGTGTGCCTTCAGATCATTTCCAACTGAGGGCAACCCTAAGAAAGACCTGTCATGGGGTTTTACTGGCAAGATTTATTCAGAGGGTTTGTGCCCTTGCCTAGCTATGAGGCTAAGAGAGTGTGACTTGCCTAAGGTCATCCAGTGGGTTTCCATGGCCAAGCAGGGATTCCAACCCTGGTTTCCAGAGTCATGGTTCGGCGCTGAAACCACTACACCACACTGGTTCTCTCACTGTGTGTATTAAAAGTAATATATGCTTTGGCAGTTAGAATATCCAGAATGAGAGATCAAGGCTAAGTCCTGACCTACATATGTTTTAGAAAAAGGGAACCTTACACATCTAACATTAGTAAACACTCTCTGGACATAAAAATTAATACATTTAGTACTTAGCGCTAACCCAGATTTTCTGTATTTATGTAGGGAAGTATTCAGAGATGGGATACCCCATGTGCAATTGTTTCCAAATAAGCAACGCACTAATTGATTAAACAGATTAAAAACAAGCCAGTAACAGATAAATCACTTAAATTTTCTACACAGTATGGCAGTTAATAGCAGTTTGATATAAAAGGTTCCTAAGTACATTTGATAGCCAATAAAGAAGATGATGACAAAATTTGTGAGTTGGCAGTATAGACGGGTGGTTCTTAATCTTTTCTTTACCGTGGACCACCTGGAAATATAATTTGTTGCAAGGGGACCCCTAAGACTTAACTCAAGATTTAAATACTTACATTTAGATTTAAATAGTCAAATATTTATTTATTTGTTTGTTTATTGAAGACTTCTGGAGACAAGGATTCAAATCCCCCTGACACTAGGTGACCTTGGGCAAGTCACATTCTCTCAGCCTCTGAGGAAAGCAATCCTCTGAACAAATTTTGCCAAAAAACCCCGTGATAGGTTCACCTTAGGGTTGCTGTAACATAGAAGTGACTTGAAGGAACACAATAACAAAGTGCCACTGAGAGGGGGAGAGTGTTCTTTCTAGCCATCATGTCTCTCCTCTTTGAAAATTGACTTATGGGGACCCTAACGCAAACCTGTCATGAGGGTTTTCTAGCCAAGGTTTGTTGCCTTTGCCTTTCTCTGAAGCTGATAGAATGGGACTTGCCTGATGTCACCCAGTGACTTTCCATGGCTGTGTGGAGATTTAAACCCTTGCCTCCAGAGTCATAGTTTGGATGTGCACAGATACCTCCACTGTCTTCCTTTTGTCAGGCACTTGGCCGTGGGGGTGATGGTGTGGGTGTGTGCATGTCCCTTGGTGCCCACAATCCCTGCTGCCATGTCCCCGACTAAAGGGACATGGCAGCAAGCAACTGCATGCACCCAAACTGCTCTCTCATTTGCAGTTTTGGCACCCTCACTCCCCCTGGATTGCTGCATCCCTGTTGCTGCCACTGCTGTTGGTGTCAAGCAGCAGGCTTTGTGGACCCCCTCAGAAATTTTTGTGGACCTCTGGGGATCTGGGCTAAGAACCACTGGCACAGACTGTAGTCACCTCAAGCTACAGAGATGGATGATTTTTTTTTTAAAAAAAACACAGTCACATGCATACCCTCCCAACAATTCATAAAATGAAAACTGGAACATGTGTGGCCAAGCAAGAGTATGGTCAAGGTGGCAAAAGTTATTAAGGAGGAAGAAAACAAGCTAGGAGAGGCTGCAGTAAGTTTTTGCCTGAACCTACAAGGAAGGACAATATTTTTCCCCTGCTCTCTTTCCTCCACATCCCCACTGAATTAACTGAGTGTAAACTACTTTTGTACTTTGAACTCAGTTTACGTCTATTGAAGTAAGGTGAAGACAAAGCAGGAAAGTGGGAAGAGGAGGGAGAAATTGGGACATTTTAAAAGCAGCTGAAAAAATGGGATGACAGAGGATTAATCAGGATAGTACCTGCCAAATCAAGACAGTTGGTGGGGAAGGATGTGCACACACACACACGTATGTGCGTGTGTCTGTCTGTATCTGTATCTGTGTGCCTTTAAGTCATCTATCAACTTATGGCAACCCCATGGATTTCAAAGTGGTTTCGTAGGGAAAGAGAATTCAGAGGTGGTTTGCAATTGCCTTCCTGTGAAATATAGCCTATGGCGCCCAGATATTCCTTGGTGGATCCCTGCCCAGGTATGACTAGGGCTGACTATGCTTAGCTCCCAAGATTAGACAGAATCTAGTACCTCCAATGTATTTAGGCTGAACAACAATATACTTAGTGTTTTAAAAAGTTGCTGAGCTGACTGGGAATGAGAGCGTTATAGTCCAACATGCTTGGAAGGGATCAAATTGGGGAAGACTGGTTTGGGGCTTTAAATTTTAGTACCAGCAGTTCCATGTGATGACAGCCCAAACAAGAAGCTCAGGATTTTATTCCTTTAATCTGCTACATATGTAGATTAGGCCTGTGTTTACACAGAGTGGAGAAGTGCAAGTGTAATTATTCCATCCAACATGGAAAAATGACCCATCCCAAAAATTGTGTAATACTATGCCTCTGTAACTGTTCAGAACTCTGCCTTGGCTTGCAGAGTCAGACCAGCTGATCCAACCCTTCTAATTGGAAGAGAAAGTTGATTCAAGTCAGTGAATAACAGTAGGTTTTAGCCTTGTGGCTCTAAGTATCTCCTTGCAAACCTTGATTAATATAGTATGATAGAAGATCTGGCACACTAGTCCTTCAGAATAATGCCTTCCTTCACTTCCATATGGGTGTGGCTCTAGCTTGGCAGTAGCGCCAGGCCATAAACACTAGATTATTGGCTTTTGCTTTTCTGAGATCTTCCTTTGCTGCTGGCTGCCTCAGGAGTTTGCCCTTTGCTGGTGATAATATGGAAAACCCCTCTGAATAAATCTTGCCAAAAAAATTCCCATGATAGGTTCAGCTTAGGGTCAACCATAAGTTTGAAATGACAAAGGCACAGAGCAAAAACAACATTTAAGTATTGTTTATACTCCATGCCCTACTTGCTCTCTTATGCAGACAGTTCTTCACTATCTCTACACACTCTTTCTTTGTGTAAGAAAAGTGATAGGTGGCCGGACATCTTAAAAGAGGTAGCAGATTGGCTTGTATGCACACACACACAGAGTTCATCACCCCACCTATCTTGTGCAGTACAAAATGAAATTAGAAGACTCTATCTTAAACAGTGTAGGCAGCTGCTGTAGGTGAGAGGGCTGCCCTGCTCCAGGGACCATACCTTGTCATTTGGATGGAACTAGAAGTGACATTTCCAATCTCTTCTGTTTGCAATTTTAGCTGTTTTGCCCTCCCTCCCCTTATTTTGGATTCCTGCCATGGGGGAGAATTACGAAAGGCAGAATTCTCCATTTCTTTTTCCAAAGCCATTTTTATTTTGTTTTGGAGGTCATGGAGGGCTGCATGTTGTTTGCACAATTCCCGTCCCAACTGTCCTGACCTTACTGCTACGGACACCATGAGTTATTGAATTCCTTTTCTAAAAAAAAAGAAAAAAGACTAGGTGTCTTACAGATAAAATACGAAATGGCTCCTCTAAGGAAAAGAAATAGAGATAACTGGCTTAAAGACAATATTTTAAATTGGCTAGTGACATCTTATCAAATCCCTTATCAAATCCCAAAACTATCTTAACCTGGCACCACAATGTGATAATGTTAAGGCTAGGTAGGTCACTCTGGGAAGAATGTTCCATGGGTGGGGAAGGGAGAGAACAACTCAAAAGATGCTCTTTCGTGTTACAACTCCCCAAATCTCCCTTGGAGGAATATTTCACAACAGTCCTTAAACATGTATTAACTTTTGCAAAGAGATCTCTTTAGAATTAGTTATGGGAGTTATTGCTATGGCTACTATCTATATTGATAGGTGTCTGCTTTATATGTCTGTAGCTTGTTGACTGTCAAAGCAAATGAATGCACATGTGATGACCAGGTACTGTTTAAGCATATTGTGGTAGGCAGTTACAAATGGCTGAAACTGAATACAGCTGGATCCTTTTTCATTCCTTTCCAAGAAGAGTTTTGTTGTGATATTATTTTTGTTGTAGTTGGTAAACAAGTAATAGCGGCTGAGAAGAAGTTGTTACAATTTTTCTTTGTTTCTTTTTTAATCATTATTCATGAATACCTTCCTCAAATCCCTGCAGGCAGTTGGCCCATTGGGTTCTTCTGCCTGGGGCTTTACTTGCTTCCCTAACCTTTAAATGGCCTACTTAGGCTGGCATCCTTTTGCATAACTGCACTGATGAATATACTGAGCATTTAGGGAATGATTTCCACACATGTAGAATTAATCATTCAAAATGCTTAAAGCAGTTGATCTACTTGAATATAGTCCTGAAAGAAGTTTAGCTCATTCCTTTTGAATGTACTAAATATGATATGGTTCATAGAACTGCTTCTGTTGTGAAGCAGGGATCAGAAGGTCTCTCAGTTTTGCTTTGTCTTGCATTCAATTCTTTTAAAAAAAAATCTCTGAATATGTAGTCTGAAATTTTTGTTAAATGTTTTAGAAATTAATGGAAATAAAGTTTAAACCCATCTGCATTGTATGGTTTGAAATCCAAACCTTGAAGAGGTAATTACTGAAAACCATGTGCCTTGATGGGCAAAGCTGTGAATTGCAATTTCACTCACAAATTCCTCTTCCCCCCAGTTCTTTTTATTCTGCATGTGAAGAAATTTGCAATTTTCGCAAAGTACTTATAAAGCTGAAATGTGAGAAGTAGGAAGGCATTCATTTCTGCTCTACATTTAATTAATGTTATTTATTTCCTAAATGGACCTGATGCACAATATGACCTCAAAACAATTATTTTTTTTAAAAAACTTTGAAGTTCTACAGTTTCATTTTCTAGCCCTTACCACGACAGTGTCTCAATCTGTCCTATGCCCATCTCTTTTGAAAACATGAGGAATGTTTGAGGGGACTGTCCTTGCATATAGTTCTATATCTTTAGAAGGAAATTATTGAGAGTGGGGAGATGTCCCATATCTTGCATGCTCCCCAGTACAGACTGAAGAAAACTGTCTATGTAAATTATTTCTTTTTTCACATGAAAAAAAAAATGCTAGCACTCCATCTTAAAGATATAGCAGCCTGGGTTTTACACACCATTATCCTACCTATCCTATGTAAAGCATTCAACAGTAGTGCACATTTACTGATCACCTTTTGCAGAAAGATCTCTTCAAAATCAGAATTATTTTGGAATTATTCTAATTATTGTTAGAGCTTCTACCTGTGTTAATAGATACGTGTACTAGACTCCTGTAACTTGCTGCTTGTGTATAACCACTGGTTTGAGTTCTGTCACATTTCCCCATTTTCTTTCATGTGAGACAAAATATATCTGTTAGTGGACGGTTTTGAACATCTCCAGCCCTGTGAGGGCTGCCCTAAACCCAAATTTTAACAATACTTGAAGCAAAAAAGACACAGGCTCAAGGACAGCAAAAGGGGAGCCTATGCTTTGTTTTTAAAAACATTTTTTTTAAAAAATTAAAATTGCATCTGTTTTGCCACAGCTATGCTGCTAAAATTCAGGAATGTGGGCAGGGAGAAGAATGGCCAACATACAACTCATGAAACCCATTGTCTACATTTTTCCTAAAAAAAATGCATTAGGGACTGCCACACTCAAAAGATTGCACCTGTCTTGCAGGATACTCCAGTGAAAGCAAGTACATCTATATCCGGTATCTGTCTATATGGCCTCTTTATGTAAGACCTGGATTATGCCCTACACTCATCTAAATTCACTCTTTGAGACTGTTGTCTATCTGTCCTGTAATACTGTATTTGAGGCAATGCAAATTTTATAGAGTAAGGATGTTCCCTTCTAATAGCCTTCCCTTTTCAGCTGTTCCTAGTTAACCTGAAATAAAGGCATTCAAACCACTAGTCAAAAAGTGTGGCATTAGATGACATTCTGGCAGGGAATGTAAACTTGCCCACCTGCAGCTGTTTTCATCCATGTGCTAGTTTGCCAGTTCAGTGTTATCGTATAGATGAATATGGCAGTCAACCTTGACAGCAATATAAAGCTCTCTGCCCAAAAGGCAAGGAGGAAAGAATAGGAAATGTCTCAGCCTGAGGTTGCTATAATTGGATCACTAGAGGTTTTTTCTGAGTTGTTTTGGTATTACCTGAGATTATAACTCCCCTTTTGTTCTTTCTGTGGCACCTGCCATGAATGCAAGTACAGTAAGCACAGCTGTGCTGTTCACTAGTGCTTTGATCACAGGATCTGTCATGGATTAAAGGTATGGAAGACTTCTAGTTTTTTTTGTGGTTCAGTTTCCTCTTACTTAGAATCTCATAAGACTACCTTTACATTTCAGGGACATCATGTTAACCTTGTTTAAAGTAAGTTATATCCTGCATTAATTAATTTTCTGAGCGAGTTTAGCAGTATGCTTGAACACATTTTTCTCATCTCTGACACTCAAAGGAATTTGCCAGTATAGGCCAAATGGATATCCACAAACTTAAAAATATTCAGAAGAAAATAAAATAAATGCTGCATAGTTTTCATTAAAGTTCAGTTTTGTATAACAATCTGCCCAACTAAAATGAAATAAATTATTGTTGCTGCAGTAAAATGATATTAATGGATTCCTAGTTTTACAGAAATAATCATGCATATATGCACATACATAGATCCCATTGACTGCAGTGGGAATTATCCCAGTGAAACTGTAACAGCACTTGTTAAGGCTATTCCCCCAAATGTTATGAAGGTCCATATTAAGTGACGGTCTTGAAATTATTCTAAATAATCAATGTTTGGAGGGGAGGACCTGCAAAGAGAAATGGTCAACAGCATTGTGTCATTAATTGTCTCATTAATGTCTGCAAAGTTCTACTGTTAAGTTAAATATACTTATTTTAAAATTTAAATATTGGCTTTAGGCCAAATGATTATGCCTGTAGTTTGAGGAGTAGGTTTTGCTTCATACACACACATGCACAAACAGACACAAACCTGTTTTATATCTATAAGATGCCTAGAGTCTTTGTAGAGAAAACCCCAAGCCTTTTTTTTTTTTAAAATGCTACTACTTTTAATTAATGTACTTATTTAGGCATATAATTATATGGAGCATATTTATTTATTATTGCTTACACCCAGTCAAATGAACATGGGTTGTCGATTTAGTTGTACGTGTATGTGTGTGTGTTTATGCTAAAAAAGTTGCTAGCTAGGGCTGTGTAGTTTACTTAATTGTAAAAACTACTAATGAGAGTGTGTGTCTGTACCTTCAAGTTATCTGTTGACTTATTGCAAGCCCATGAGTTTCATAGAGTTTTCTTAGGTCAGGAATACTCAGAGGTGGTTTACCATTGCCTTCCTCTAAATATAGGCTAGAGCACACGGTATTCCTTGATGGTCCCATTTCTAAGACTTACAGGAACTTCTCAATCTACTGGACAGGGATAATCTGACCACACTGACTTATGCTTTGATAACCTCCAGTTGGATTGCAGCAGTGCATTATTTATGTGCAGAATTCCTCTGGTGCAGAGAATAGATCTGAAAGAAGCTTCAGCTAGAGATGGAAAAAAATGATTAGATTTGTATTCTCCCACATCTGACTTTTGGAGTACTCTGATCAGCAGTGAAATGAAACATAATTCTCACTCATTCCTCAGAATGGGCATATCTGCCAGTTTCACTTTTTCCTGCATTTGTATTTTGTGAATTTTGGTAAATTCTTATCAAAACTAAACTCATATAAAATTCTTACCTGTCATTACCTTCAGCTGGTGCATAATGTATGCGCATCAGATTTTTGATTGGTATGGCCAGATTTGTGCATTTAATTGGTAGAGGATGACAAATTTGTTCTGGGTTTTAGTGTAAAGTGGAAAAACTATCCTCCAAATAGCTTCAGCATTTTGAATAGCTCCTTTAAAGTTCAAATGAAAACCCAGAGCAAATTCACCATCCCACTGGCATGGGAGCTATTAGCCACCACTGCATGTAACAGAAATTTTGAAAGAATTCCAAGATGTCTGTCTGTTTCCATTTCATATTAAGGTATCAGCACTTTTAAATGCGTACATGTCTTGGCACCTAAGTAACTGAAATGTCTCTTCTCATACTGTTCTGCCTGGGATTTGAGATCTTTTGTGAAAGCATTCCTTTATGATCCTTCTTTATCAAAGACACTTATTCAGTAAGAAAAGAGAGGGCTTTGCAGTGGTGATGCCTAAGTCTGCAAGCTCATCTTTTTTGTGCCGGATGAAATGGCTTTGTTTACTCTCTTCCCAGGAAATTTCATCTGTCAACTATAATGGTTTTATCCTACTGTATTTAGTCCCATGAGTATGTAAATTATACACTGTCCTGTGATTTGTGAATTGTACACTACTCCAAAACATGAAAGATGCTATGAAAGTGTTTTAAAGCAAACATTTTCTCAGACGATGGCTTCCTTTCTTTCTCCCATCCTATAAAATCATACATGAAAATATGTGTTTATTTCCAGGCATATGGACTGGGTCAAGTCTGAATTTCAGAGTTTTTGTAGTCCTTGTCTCATTCTGTGATCATTTGTGTTAATCATTGTTTATGTGTCCCTCTGAGGAGCTTTAAATGACATACCTGGTCCCCCCTGACTTGTAGCCTAACAACTGTGGGATGTACTTTATTTAGGCAGTGAGGATAATGACTGATGTTACCTAATGAGCTTAATGGCTGAGTGAGGAGCTGAACCTTGATCTTCTTGGTTCTAGTCCACCATTCTAACCATGACAGGCCACTGATTCTGGTTAATGAAGGTGCAAAATGAATTTCCTTGTTTCATTGTTCTGGAAGTTGGCATCGAGTGGCTGCCAGCCCCTTTGAAATCCAATCCACTTCTCATAGGCATAAAGATTTGGCATTCTTTTTAGAGTATTAATTTCTAGCTTCCTGGCTTATTATGCTTGTGCTATACTACTACAGGGTTGATTGATTAAATTCAAAGGATAGCAGTTAGGTATTTCTTGTATAGGTTTTTGTTTGGGTGGGTGTGTTTGTTTGTTTGTTTGGTGAAATTGATCTGCCTGTTTCATCCTTCTGAACTGGCAGCCTTATTTAAGTGCTATAATGAGGTGTATCAAGTATGATTGTTTCTAGTACTGCTAGTTTAGCAATAATGCCTTGGGATTCCGATGAAGGATTATATGATTGGCAAAATGGCCTTGGATGGGGTGAGGGATTAATTTGGAAAAGGGGGCTTGTGTAAGTTTGCCTGTTGTCTGGTTTGGTTGCTTGGTTTTATCCAGATCCTAGGCATACCACCATCATCTGGTGGTACTGTTATCTGGCCTGGGGATTCCAAGCTTTCATGATGTTTAAAAGTAAATCTCTATCCCTTGCAGAAGCTGATATGTAAGGCAAAATGTGCAACTGCTTTGTGGTGAAACAAGTCCAGGCATGAGAGAAGGGAAAGAGAGTGGAGCAAATGCCTGAGTGCAAGAATGGAGTGAGGTTCACATTGTGAGGGTGCAAGATGAAGTGAGAGTGGGAGAGATGGGAGAATGAGTGGTGCAAGCACTTAATGCAAAAAGTGACTGCAACAATATGAGGTGCTGTTAGGAGGGAAATGGTGAGACGAGAGAGTGGACGGTGCAGTGGCAAGAGCAATGGAATGCTTGAAGCAAGGGAGGGTTGCACTGCAAGAATGCAAGGTAAAATGAGGGAGGGAGTAGGAGAGACAGGAGAGTGAGTTGTGTATATGGTGGAGTGCATAAAGGAAGCAAGAGGCACACTGTGAGAGTGCAAGGTGAGGCAAGGGAATGAGAAGGAGAGATAGCTGAGCAAGAGGTACAAGTGGAGGTGACACAAGGGAGGGTGCAGGAGAGATAGGTAGTGCTGGTGGCTGAGCGCAAGAAGAAAGAAAAGGATGTGCTGCAAAGTATGATGTAAGGCAAGGAAAAAAGGTAGGAGAGATGAGGGAGCAAGCAGTGAAACTGGCAGAGTACAAGGAGCAAGAGAGGGGCATACTGCAAGAGCATGCGCTGGGGTTAGGGAAGGAGGTAGAAGTGAAGGGAGAGTGAGGTGAGAAAAGAAGGGAAGAAGGGTGAGAAATGCAAGGTGCAAGGATCAAGAGGGGTGGGCTTGATGACGGAAAGGTGCAAAGGAGGAAGATGTGGTATCATAAGGTGAAGGAAGAAGGTAGGAGATGCAGCAGCAAAGTGCAAAGGAAAAGAAAGGAGATATTACAGAGTTCATGGAAGGGGAAGAATGGGATGGCCCAAGTTAGGAGCACAGCCCCAGATACAGGGCAGCAGCAGCTGAAATCCTCTGGGTAGGGGAGATGGTGCAATTAACTGATTCTGTGCTGTTCTCTGTGAGGTGGCCACCTCATGAGGAAAAGGGAAACTGGGAAAAGGCAGTAAGAGAGCATAGATAGCAACTTGGCATGAGTATTCAGATATTTTGGAAATGGGTTGAAACAATGATAAAGAAAAGATAAAGGAGTATGTTATGGGCATTTGACCTGTCCGCTCACACATATGTCCTACTAAGTTAAATGTGCAGTTCAGCAGTATAAACTTATTATCAGGGAAACAAAACAGTAGTTACAACAGTGAAGACATAGGCCATTTCCACATGGGGTTTTTAAACAGGGCAGAGCATCCTCCAGGGAGGACGTCTGCACCTGGGACCAGACTGGGTCAGACCTACTTAACGTAGATCCGCAGTCCAGCCCACTCCCGAATGCCCCTCAAGTGGTCATCCAGCGTACTTTTGAAAGACTGCTAAAAACAGGTCTTTCAAAAGCACGGAGCGTGCCACTGCGAGCCTGCTCCCATATGCAGATTCGCAGGCTTGCATTGGTGTGAGCCTGCAGTCTGCCGAGGGTGGGCTTTAGGCTGGCGAGCTTCAGCGGTTGGTCGAGACCCTCAACCAACCGGAAGCCACCATTTTTGTCCCTGGAGCAGTGCGGAGTGGCAGCCACGGACTGCTACGGAGAAGCGTGGACCGGACCGGGGAGCCCAAAAGTCCGGTGAGTAGCATCACAGGGCAATTCCCTTGCCTTGTGCGGAAATGGCCTTAGAAAGCATTTGTGTTTGGAAGTAAAAAAATAGTGTAAAGGGGAGAAACACATTCAACACTCTGGATTGGTACTTATTTTGATTTTTTCCCCTTAAACCAAGGAATAAATTTCAGAGTTTTTGAGGGGATAGCTGGGTTAGTCTTCTGCAACAGAAACAACAGGATTTGTTATTTTCTTCAGACTGCAGCTCACTTCATCAGATGCATGGGGAATTATTTCAGTTGACAGTTATTTATACACATGGTCGGAGTGGGAGGATGTAATTAGTGAGATAGGAGAGAATGGAAGTGTTAAAAGTACAGTCATTTATCATTATTTTAACTGGCAGTAACAGACAACAACTGCATGGGAGAACAGATGTTCTAGCTGATTAGTATGTATTTTTTTAATCAAAAAGAAAATAGGTGAAAGAAAGCTACCGCAGACTCTTTTCTAATTATAATAAAATATTCTCTATCTCTGACAGAAATCAAACCATGTTTTTTTCTCCTGCAGTTACTGTTTGTCCTTACTTTCCTCTGCCTCTTGCCTCTGAATTAGATTCAATCCTGTGAATCAGGGCCCTTCTGTGGTATTTTTATAGATGTAGCTTTTTGCCATCAGTGAAAAATTGATGGCAAAGAAAATTGTGATCTGATGGGAAGACCACTGGAGGCATGTGCACATGACAATATGATAATAATTGTTGTTGTTCTTTCATTTGTATTGCACTATAAATGCACATGCCCACTTCATATGGTTTCCCTCTCCCTTTATCCCAACAGCAATCTTGTAAGGTAGGTTTGCTGAGAGATGGCGGTAGTGCAAAATCACATGGTAAATGGCATGACCAAGCAGTCATTTCAACTTGGGTCTCCTTGTTCTATGCCCAACACTTTAAATATAACACTCTACAGATTCTCTTAGATCACTTGTAATTGTAATAATAATAACAATGAAATGCTATGAAGGTTGAAACATAGTGGAAGAAAAAATGCAACAATTAATGCACCTATTTTTCATAATTAAAATAATTTGCATGGTATGCAAATTAGACACCCTGATTTAAAGAAGTGGAACATGGCAACCCTAAGAGTGTGTACACAGCTGTAATAACTATTTAAAAGAGAATGTAAGTTGTCCAAGGTGACACAGTGTTGGGGTTATTTTCAAGTGATACTGCATTGTAGCATCTTGACATTAAGAAATATTTAATGTCTGATTTTCCCTTTCTTGTATGCCCTCTGAGCTCTTCAATGAATATCAAAAGGCTGTGTAGTCAGGACTATTAGGAGGGTAACTGTAGACAGGCAGGCCAGAGAAACATCCAGATATGTCAACTATGCATCATTCCCAATCAGTTGCTAATAATTCTGTACAGGAAAAGTAGAGGTTATCGTCACAGACTTATGGGCAATATAAGATATGGAAATGCACAGTAGAGGCAGAATGGAACTGTCACTAAAGAAAGGAGGAATATATGATTGAAAATTCTCTTTGGGATCAGCTCTTCTCCTTTTCATATACTAACTGTTTTGACCATACTCAACAGTCATCTCCACTTTCTTCTCTTCATCCTGATGGCCTTTCAGTAAAGCAATATCTCACAAGAGGTTGATGGGGTTATAAATTTTGAGTATCCTAGACTGCTCATCAGCACCAGCTCTTAAAGTAGTTTACATGAAAAAACATTTTTTAAAAAAATCAAAACATCTCAGTAGCAACCGTTGCAGGAACCAGTCTGGCATAGTGTTTGAATGTTGGACTAGCAGTCCAGCAGAGCAGGGTTCAAATTTTTGCTTGGCTGTGGAAACTGTGTCACCTTGGACAATTTACATTCTCTCAGCCTTGGAGAAAGACAGTGGCAAGCCTCCTCTGAATAAATATTTCAAAGAAAACCCCGTAAGAGGGTTGCCATAAGTCAGAATTGACTTGAAGGCAGTTAACAACAGAGCGAGCATGGCAATCAGTTATAGCCAGAATTAAAAAAGGAACAAAAAAAAAATAGCAAATTATGAGAATGTAAAATGCTTTTCAAAATGCCATTAGCAACCTCTCCTGGGTAGGGAGATCCTGGACAAAGTTATCCATGCACTGGTGACATCCCCTCTGTGTTTTTTCCCTGGGGATGTATTTTGATCAACTGACAGATCAAATATTTCATTTAATCTTGAAGAATTGGCCTATCTCCTGCTAAGCAAAGCACCATAAAAACCAACTTCCATTTGTGATAGCTGTTTATATGTTAATTTATTTTTCTTTAAAAAGTTGTATCTGACATTTTAGTCTCGTTTTCCAGGACGACACAGTGAAAGATTTGCATCTATAGACCCCTGATTAGATATTGCTATGATAATAACAGCTATTTTAAAAATTATTTTAAATAATTACAGTTATTTGAAAACCTAATGTTACTGGTTTTGCAGTAATGATTTTGTTTCCGTAGTTACCCTCAATATAAAATCTACTAAATTATTTCTACTCTAAAAAAGTTCATTTTTCACAAGTTGACTGTCTAAATCTAAATGTTTTGACCAGGCAAATGCCAACTCCACTTTATATGACCACAAGTATAATGTTTTTCAATGAAATTGATACTCACGCTCACATCTATCAGTAACATAGCCTTATGAAGATGTTACACTATGGCATGTTTGTGTGTTTGGAACCTGCGATGGGGAAGCAGTTTTTCCCTCCTGCAACCCACTACATGTTCACATCATGTTCATTTCATATTTATACATTATAGCCAAACAGGGGCTTCTAGACCTTGACGGAAGGATTCTGGGAACTCTTAAGCTCTCAGGTCTACAGCTGTGGACCCCACTCTTCACCGGCCTTTTCTGTACAATATCTTCTTGACAAGTTAGTGAGAACTGGACTGAAAGCATTGGGATCCATATATATAAATCCCATTGAACTATGATTTGCATTATAAATAGTGGGTAGGTACAGTTAGTTAAGTAATATAAATGTAGTTAATGCAAATATAGTCAGCCTACCGCATTTGCAGGTTTGACTTTCATGGATTGGATTATTTGCAAGTTTCTTCAACCTCTGCCCCCACCCCTGTCAGGTGCTTCTTTTTTTCTTAGTGACTCCAGTCAGGCCATGCAGGCCTTCAAAAACCTGCCTCTGGTCCTCTTCATCCTTCTCTACTAACACATTTTGACATTTGTGATTTTTCTACTTCTGTGAGGGTTCTCTACCCTTAACCCTAGTGAATGTAGAGGGCCAACTATAAATAGTCAATCTTTTTGAAAAAATTGTTAATAATACAGTTTTTATAATTGCCAGTTTATCATATCATTATTTTATCATATTGTCATTATATTGATAATTCAGTTTATCCATCTGTGATCTTGCATTTTTATTTGTTATTTTTTGCAGCTGTAACATCCAGCTGTCCTTACCCATGTCACTCCACCCCCCATTTATAACTCACTTTACTGAAGGACTGCCTTTAAAAGTTTTTGGGTGTAGTTGGTTAGGTTCCCGCTGTCCCTTCCATTGTGTACTGCTGACAAATCCCATGGTAACAGCTGCTGCTTCCCCATACATGCCTCTGAGTTGATAACTATGGGGTAAATTAGACACTAGAGAAAGTTAAATTCGGCCCTTTATATTTGGCTGCCAGTTGCTGATTCTCTTTTTATTGAAACATATCTTTGTCATTTGTTTGTTCTCCTTTTTTACTGAAACCATTTTAAAATTCAGTATACTGAGAAACAATCTTTCTGATTATAACAGTCAGTGCAATATGAAAAAATAACAGTAGATGGTGCAATTATCTTTAATATGAGGGTGCAAAAACAACAGGAAAATAAGATGTTCACATGGAAATATATAGAATCGTTATATTTTCCCACACTTCTCAGATCTTGAACACGGACAAACCTTTCCACCAGATTCTTCAGATATAATTGCGTCCTGTGCCATTATTTGGATACACAAACCTAGAATTTTTTTTTAAAAGATGTGATAGAGGTTATGGGGAATAGATCTCTCTCAGCTTTTTCCAATGTTTGTTTTGTGTTCTCTACCCCACCCCTGAAACTGCAGGAGATTAGACAAGATGTGCAAAATAGTTCCTGGTTATCATAGTGGATTTCTCCAAAAATACAGTTTAGTGTGTATGTGTGTGTCTGTATGTATGTCTCTATGTATGTATGTCTCTGTGTATCTGTGTTTGTAGAAACCCTTGTAAGTTGAAGAGAGAAAATAAATATATTCTGGTGATAAAAAAACTGCATAGTACTTTCAAGACCAGCATATAAATGTTGGGCTGGAGAAGTCAGGGAAGATTTATAGGTAGTTAATTAGAAAACTAGAGAGCTAGTCTGGTGTAGTGGCTTGAGAACCAGACTATGAATCTGGAGACCAGGATTTGAATTCTGGCTGAGCGGTGGAAACCCACTGGATGGCCTTGGGTAAATCACACTCTCTCAGCCTCAGACGGCAGCAGGGACAAACCCTCTCTGAACAAAACTGGCAATAAAACCCAATGATAGGTTTGCCTTAGGATCACCATAATTTGAACATGACTTGAAGGTAGACTACAAAACAACAATAACTATTAAAAAGCTCTGTCCTACTTTTTGCACCTCTAGCTTTGAATACATAATTTTTATTTCACTTTAATGCAAGTGAGCAGATAACTAATATTTATTTGACATCAATAATAAAGCTTTGACTGGTTTGGTCAGACCTCACTTGGAATATTTTGTCCAATTCTGGGCACCACAATTCAAAAAAGATATTGACAAACTGGAATGTCTCCAGAGGAGGGGGACCAAAATGATAAAAGTTCTGTAAATTATGTTGCATGAAGACTAGCTTAGGGAGCTGGGTATGTTTAGACCAGAAAGGGGAAGGTTCAGTGGTACATGATTGACATATTTAAATATTTGAGGGGATGTCATATGGAGGACGGAGCAAGCTTGTTTTCTGTTGCTCCAGAGACTAGGACATGGAGCAATGGCTTCAAATTTCAGGAAAAGAGATTTTTCCTAAACATTAGGAAGAACTTCCTGATGGTAAGAGCAGTTTGATAGTAGAATATATTGCCTTGGAGTGTGGTGGAGTCTTCTTCCTTGGAAGTTTTCAAATAGACGTTGGATGGCCATCTGTCAGGGTGCTTTGATCATCTCTTCCTGCATGGTAGAGGGTTGGACTCAATGGCCCTTGTGGTCTTCTGGCTCTATGATTCAGTGATTGCAGCAAAAGATTTTGGCTTGTGTGGAGTCAGTCGGCTGCTGTCTGAGACAAAAGGCTGGACTGAGTAGCTGTCCCAGTTTGCATTATCACTAGGCCAGTGTTCCTCTTCACAGAATTTGCATACACGTGAGCTAAGCATTCATTCCATGTGGAGCCTTAGTTTGAATGATATGTACCACTCAAACGACAAGAGGAAATAGGGGTTTGTGTGAATATTTTATGCACACAGACCTTGTGATAGTATGTGAGCTGGCTTTTGAAATGCTTTACTTTTGTTTAAATCACTCTGATCTAGAGGTACTTCTGTTTTTACTCATAAGTTTTAATATATATTTACTTATAATGCTAAAATCCCCAAAGGCTTACTGCTTAACTTATGTTTCAAAATACAGTGGACCCTCCACTTTTGTATCTTCACACTTGTGGACTTGATTATTCATGGGTTATTTTATTTATTTTATTTTTTTTAAAAAATCTTACTCTATTTGCCCCTTCCATGGAAAAAGTATGTTCTCTCTAGGAATTCTAGGTCTTCCAGCACAATTCTGTGATCCACTTTTCTTGGAAATGGTTCTTAGAGTTGTGCTGGAGGACCTAGAGATACCTAGAGAGAACAGTTCTCGAGGCCTTGCTAGGTCCTCCAGGATGGTTCTATGGCCCACTTCTGCCAGAAGTAGACCATAGAACTATGCTGGAGGACCTACAGATGCATAGAAAAGTTTTCTCGAGTTAAAAAAATAGCATTCATTATTTTTATTTTTATTCACTTTTTTTCCACTTTTGCAGGGCTCTTGCACCTCTTACCCCCATGAAAGTGGGGGCTCACTATATTTCCTTGATACAAATGCACAAAGGCAGATAGCTTTCTGTTCGAAATCCTATTGCTAGTCTCAAATAGAGTAGATCCAATGGGTTTTATCTAGCTGTTGACTTGGCAAATTTCCATTGATTTAGTGTGCCTGCTCTGGTTATGACTAGTCATTTGGATTTAAGCACCATTTGACTTTGTTTTCCTCTTGTGTACCTGTCACAATTTGTCATCCTTTCGATTACCATCTCTCTTTAAAGCTATCTGGCATGTGTTCATCATTTACATTCTAAACTGCAGTGAAATGTTTTAGACAGTTCTTCCTGTTTGGTGTTGAGTCATTCAAACCTACATTCATTCATTAAAATAGGCAGAGATTATCATCACCCTGCAAGTGAGCCTGAATATCAATATGCTCCGAAATGATGCTTGTTTCTTGCAATCTTACTTCAAGGCTACAAGGTGAGATATGGGTATGGGGTTTGAATTCTCTAATTTAACTTTACCTTTCAGGGTTAAGGAAGCAGTGTGTGGTGTCCAGATACAAATGAAAATGACAAATAGGCTGGGTTAGAAAATTCCTCCTGTCTTCTCTCACTTTGGGAAAGGCAGAAGCAAATGTTGTAGAACCACTGTTGCCTCCTGGATTGAAATTTCATCTTCTGATAGATATAGTCTCAGGAAATGATGCAGTCGCATGTCATCTAGCATATATAACTCTTCTCCTCATTTGAACTCCAGACCAAATGTTCTAGGCGCAGCTCTATTATCTTTGAATTCAAATCTGACTTCTGGCAACTCTAGGATATAAAACTAAAGTATTCCATCTACTATGTAACAAAAAGAGCAAGAAAGAGCCTTTGGGAAACGCAGCTGGTGCCAGATTCCTCATGATTGCCCAGAGGGACATATCAAAGTCATATCACTGTGACTACAGCACATAAAAGCAACAAGAGTGCTCAGAAATTAGGAAGAAGAAAACTTATATGTATGTTCACACACCATACGCTTTTTAAAAATGTGAATGTAGAAATTTTCTCGCTATGTTTAATTTAAATATACTTATCCCTTTCTAGGACTGAGCTCTGGTAGTAAGTGGGGAAGAGAATGGGAAATTATTCCTCAGGTCTGGAGGAGAGATGGTTATGCACAGAGTTGATTGGCACTGCAAGGAACTGTCATGTCCCTCCCTCAACACAGTTTTACCCCTTTGTTTAAAAGATGCATTTAAAAGTGGAGGGGAGTGGGGTTAGGAGAACCAGCAAAGGTACACATGGCCCTTTTTGCAAATAATGAGAGGCTGGGACTTCCCCATTCCACTACATAGCTCACTGTGGAGCTGTTTGACAGTTTCCCCTTAGCCATCTTAGGAACTCTGTTTTGTATAGTTGTGAAGATAAAGGTGGTGGTGGTGGTGGTGGTGTGGGGAGAACTGTGAATACCCCTCTTACCTTCTGGGAGAAAAGGTGACATAAATAGATAGACCTAACCCTTTGAGTAAGACCTTTATAGTTTAAAGCTATTGTATAACTCCTAGGGCATGTTAGGACTTATAAATTAATTATAGTGATTCATCTAGCATTTCTGGTGAGATATGGTTTTCTCTGAAGGATAGCTTTTATTTCTGTCTCCATTGTGTTAAACCCCCATCATATATGCAAGCAGCATGGTTGATGCTACAATGGAGCAAATGTAGACAATGTGAGCGTGTGAAAACATCTGATACACAGACCTATTGTATGGATGTTTCTCATGTGAAGGGTTCATTCATACAAGCTCCTGATTTAGAGGGTGAGATCCTCCTCCAGTAGGGTTGCATCACTGACCCATGTTATAGTATCAAGTTACACTGAAGGAGCTTCATTTTTTGAATCATATGCAAAGAGGATCTTACTACAATGTTAGCAAGTATTTTGCCCTTGACAAAAGTGCCTAGAAAATATAGATTGTGTTGGGCTTCTGTTTTGCTCTATGACACAGTGAGCTGGCCTTCACACTATATAATTTTGTTGGCATGTAAACTTTTGTAGGAAAAGCCACCATGGTATGGTGGTTTGTGTGTTAGATTCTGGCTCTGGACACAAGGTTCAAATCCCCACTCAGCATGGAAATCATCTGGATGGCCTTGGAAAAGTCACACTCTCTTAGCTTCAGAGGATGGCAAAGGCAAACTCCTTCTGAACAAACCTTGCCAAGAAGGCCCCATGGTAGGTTTGCCTTACGGTCTCCTTAAGTCAGAAATAACTTAAAGGCACGCAACTACAATTTTTTTTAGATACTTTGTTGATAAATGTTATATCAATGCAGGAAGGTCTCTGTCTCTAAGCAAGAGGATGGATGATGTCTCTCTCCCACCTCCACCCACATTCCTTCAAGTCATTTCCCACTTATGGGGTTTTCTTGGCAGGTTTAGTTTGAGAAGCCTTCTAATTGTCTTCCTCTAAGGCTGAAAAAGTGTGACTTATTCAGCATCACCCAGAAGATTACAATGGCTTAAGTCTGGGTGTACAGGATTCCTGATCAAACCACTGCACTGTGCTGGCTCTTGACAAGTTTCCTTTTAGAAGATTATTTTGCCCTGATGGCCACTTTCTCCACATATCATACAGTTCAGGATTGCCTGAAGCATCACATAGCTTTTGTGAGGACAAGAACAGGAAAGATTATGAGTTTGGGCATCTGTTAACTTGTCACTTGTCTTTAGTTCTCCTCCATTGGACTTCAAAACAGGTTGTGGCTCTTTGTGTATCTTTCAGAATGTACAAAATTCATTTTGATGTGCAGAGTTGATATGCCTGTCTTTATTAAAGCAAAAAAAGTCTTATTTAAATTAACAGTAAGCAATATTTCTGTGGCTTTTTGTTTTACATAAAAGTACTGTTACACATTTCACAATGGATTTTTTCATTTAATCTGGTATGCTTCAAAAACAGAGATATGTGTAAAGTAAATGTGTGCAGTTGGGGTGCTTTTTTCCTTCATAAATGATACATGAAACACTTTGGTCTCCAGACATCATCACTTTCACTTCCTGTTGCCATGGACACTCATTAGTATTCTGTGGAGACCTGGTTACCATGGAAAAATGTGTAGTTGTACCATGTTGCTATGGTTACTCTTCACCATTATGAACTTTTGCTATATCAACTACAGATTTGTTTGGGTAAGCCTAAAATATTACAGTAGTATTTACAGCTACTGGCAATTAAGATTTTGGGTCCAGTCTGTGGCTTGAATGTTTATCTTTAGAATTCTGACGGAGCCATTGTGAATCAAAAGTAGCCATATTAGAACAATTCTTTCAGAAATAATTTGATGGCTACAACTGAATCCATGATGTTGTTTAGGTTTAAGATTCATGTTCTGAAGAATGGGTATATTTTCACATTTATAAGAGTATCAGAGCCAGCATAGTCTAGTGGTTTGTTCTTTGGACAATGACTCTGGGAGAGTAGGGATCAGATCCCTCCTTGGCCATAGAAACTACGCTCGAACCACCACACCATGCTGGTTCTTGATAGGCATTAGACAATAATGCTTGCCTTCAGTGCCACTAATGGTAAAGTGGAACGCTGTAGGAAAGAGGGAGAGTATGCTACATAGGAATTGATTCAATCAAGGAATCCATGGCCCCGAGTTGGAAGATCTGAGCAAGACGGTTGATGATCACCACTCCTGGAGTTCTCTCATTCATAGGGTCTCCGTAAATTGAAGTTGACTTGATGACAAACAACAACAACATAACACACAACATGGTATAATTCAAATTAAGAAGAGATAGCTAATCTGTTCTCCATAATATCTTATCAATGCTGGCATAGATTAATTTTATATCAATAATTAAAATAATGAGAGCCAGCATGATGTAATGTTTTGAGAATCAGACCACAACTTTGGAGACCAGGGCTCACATTCCTGCTCAACCATGGAAACCCACTGGGTGACCTTTGGCAGGTCACACTCTCTCATTCTCTGAGGAAGAGAAAGGCAAACTCCCTCTGAACAAGCCTTGCCAAGAAAACCCTGTGATAGCTTTGCCTTAGGGTTGCCATAAGTTGGAAATGACTTGAAGGCAAATAATAACAACAGTGGCATATTTTGTACCTCTAACCACATCTATGCTGTTTTCCTCTTGATTTGTCTTCCTAGCAATGGAATCTCTTTACATATTGTATGTAGATTCTGTGGGAAGTAGTGTTTCCAGGTTTTCAAAATAAAGATAAGGGACAGTCAAAATTCATGACATGCAGAGTTGACAATCTGGAAATAGTTACTGGCAAGATTTTAATTAGTCTAGCCTTGTGTTTCTCTGCAAAAGTAACATTGTCCACTTCCATAAATTACATGATGTGCACATTTCCAGATTTATGAAGGGGACACATTTCGTGGGTGGGGCGGCAAAAGCTTTCCTGCTTTCAGATGGAGGAAACCTGCCAGTCCTATAAGGGAGAAGCTTTGACCCCCTGCTCTCCAGTAAGAGACATCTCTTATAATAAAGTAAATCTAGCAATCCTAATGGGATGGTTTTGGTTTCTGCTCCTAATTGTGCCATTGGAAACTATCAGGTGACTCCTTCTTGCTACAGATAACAGGATGAACAGTGTTCAGATCTTCTTTATTTAATCAAGCAGTTCTATAACTCTTGAGGAACTGTTCTAACCAGAAGAAACATATAAGGAGGGTGTTGGAAGAACATTCCTCTCCGCTTCTGCATGATTATTCCTCAAGAATACTGACATTTTGCTGGATAACTTGCTGTGGACTCATTACCCAGGGTACTTGTTGTTATGCACAGAATCCGTCTTTGATTGCTTGAGCCCTTTTACCTCCACCTGTTTCATTAAAGGGGGCTTAAATACCCTAAAGGCACAGAACCTGTCTGATCTTGGAAGCTGAGCAGGGTCAGCTCTGGTTAGCGCTCAGATGGGAAACAGCCAAGGAACACCAGGTGCTATAGGCTATATTTCATAGGAAGCAACTGGCAAAACTACCTCTGAGTATTTGTTGCCCAAGAAAATCCTGTTAAATTCATGGGGTTACCATAAGTAGACAGGCAACTTGAAGATGCGCACAAACACATACACACATACATTTCATTTCCCCCCCAGGTGCAGCTTAGTTTACAGTGCCACCTCAGAAGCATGAAAAGCTGTACCTGCCATAATTCTCCCATCAGTTAAACTATTAAAGGTGCAGGAGACCACCTGGAGAAGCACTCTGCAGATGTGTTGTACTGTAACTCCTATCATCCATAAGAGCTGGGCCTTTTGGTAGATGGGTGGTTTTCTTTTTGTTTTATTGCGACTGAGTCCAAGAGCTTCTGATGGAGTTGTTCAATATCCTCCTGTTCCTCGGGTGATAAAATCTGAAATGGCGCTCTAGGTATTCCCTAGAGCAAATAATATTCAGAAAATATTTCTGTTCTGGTGAAATGGGGTGAGACGGCAACCAGTAAAACAGTCTTTAAGAAGCCTATAAATGGGAAGGGGGAGGCAGGCAGCATGGTATCCTCACTTGTTTTTAACTGAAATAAAATCACTTATAAAAAAAAGCATTTAGAAATAAGCACATTTCTCAACTTTGTTGTGTTTCTTTGAATACAAGCTGCATATTTCCTGTTCTTGTTTCATGCTCAGTTATAGGATTTGGTGGCTTGTTTATGGACATTATGCATGGAAATTCATGCATGTATCAATGCACACTTTTCTTAATGTCCATTCTTTTGTATTGACTAAGGAATGGTTCATCTTCAAAAATAGAAAATTTGAGTTGTGTTCATTTGTTGTTGTGTGTCTTCAAGTTGTTTCTGACTTATGGTAACCCTAAGATGAACCTATCTTGGGATTTTATGAGGCCAAGAGTGTGTGATATGCCCAAGGTCACCTAGAAGGTTTCCATGGCAGACTGGGGAATTGAACCCTGCTCCAGGTCATAGTCCAGTGCTCAAACCATTACACCATGCTGGATTGGTTCCATATAATCCCGCCCTACAAAGTGGAGGAACCACATTGGATCCTCACTTTGTATAAAGATCATGACTAGATGGCAGTGAGGGCAACATCATTTTAAGAAGCAGAATGATATCACAGGATGCTGGCATAACCATCGTCGTTGTTGTTGTTATAATATTTATTCCTCTTTTTTTCCTAGTCTAGGACTCAAGGAGGCATACAAAAGTTAAAATGAATATAGCTAAAAAAATTAATGTCATAGAAAGGGTAAAAATATAATTAAGCTATTATAACAAGATAAAACAAGATTTAAAAATGGCTGAAACTCAAACTTTCACTTTTAGGTTCTCTGCTATTAAAATGAATGTATTACCTAAAATGCTGTTTTTGTTTCAAACAATTCCCATTTTGAGTAATGATATACCATTTCAGCAATGGCGGAAAAAGTTATTGAAATTCATTTGGAAAGGAAAGAAACCAAGAATTGGATTTAAGTTTTGACAAGATGGCAAATCAAGAGGTGGGCTTGATCTGCCAAATCTGAAACTTTATTTTCATGGTAGTTGTCTGATATGGTTGAAAGAGTGGATAAATTCAAAAATAGGAAGACTCCTCCAGTTGGAGGGATTTGATTTGAAGTTTGGTTGACATGGTTTCTTGTGGTATGATAAACATAAAGCAAATCATGGTTTTAATCATCACTATATAAGAAGGGCTCTTTTGAGGATATGGTCTAAATACAGAGGTTTTGTACAAAAATGCCACTGTTCGTATCCTGCTTCGAGGCTTTGTTTGAAACATAAATAGCTTTTAAGAATTGTTGCATAAAATATAAAGATTTAATTGTTGTGACCAAAGAAAGAATCTTGATGAAATCAACTGAGGAATTGAAACAAGAAGGCTATGATATCAGTTGATTTGCATAGAGGAAACTGTCAGTGAAATTTAAAAGGAAAAAAAATTATATGACTTTGAAAACAATATTTGATTTTGAAGAAGAATTGTGGGTGGATGATGAACATTTATTGTCAAAAATGTATAAGAAGTTGCTAACATTAGAAATGGAAAATGAGACAATTAAAGATTATATGATTGAATGGGCACAGAATCTGTCCATCTCATACATTTGAACCAATGAGAAGAATGTGGTTTAAAAAGATGTTAAATTTACATTGAGTTATGATCTCAGAGAAAATTTTTGTAAAGTGATGTACAGATTGAATTTAACACCAGAAATATTGTCTAAAATGTATAAAGGATTTACACATCTGTGTTGGAAATGTTAAAAAAGGGACTTTTTTTTTCAAATGTGTTGGGCTTGTGAAAAAGTAAGAAAATATTGGATAATAATTCATTGTGCCATCAAAGATATTTTGAAGATAAAACTAAGGCTAGACTCAGAATGGTTTTTACTGGGACTGATGGAAAGTGACTTTGATAATAATTTGAAAAGACTATTTTTATATATGACTACTGTAGCGAGTGTGCTCTACACACAGAAATGGAAGGTTGTACAAATTCCATTGAGAGAAGAATGGCTATTAAAAATTTTAGAGTTTGCAGAAATGGACAAATTAACTTTCATGATAAAAGAAGGAAAGCTGGAAAAGTTTTAAGAAAGATTGGACTTAGTGATGTTATATAAAGAAAGAACATGAGGAAGGGTGGCAACAAATGGGCTTTTATTAAAAAGAAAATTGTGGAATAAAATGTGGATATTAACGTCATATTTGTTTAGATAATAGAAGAAATGAAAGTCATAGAGTAAGATTGTGAATATGGGTTTATGAAAGTGGGGAAGTTTTGATTAAATATTTTATAGATAATATATATTAATGCAATATTTAGAATGGATCAGAAGAAGCATTATTATGTTCATTATTATTCCCACCTCAAGAAGGGCTGGGAATAACTAAGTTTGTAGTGGTATTTTATTTTGTGTGTTGTATTTTGTCTTTGCACTTCCTTTTTATTTTGTATTGTGTTTTTTATTGTTATGTTTTACACATGTTTTTGTTGTAATCCTTTTATGTAGTTTTACATGTAGAAAATTTGTGTTGATAAATATATTTTTAAAATATAATTAAACTATCATATAATAATTAACAAATATAATAATTAACAAAACGAATAATAAATAACAAACAGCTTTCCTAGCATAGGAAAGCTGTTTCACCCTGAGCAACTAGCTGTCAAAGCCCTATCCAAACAAAATATTCTTCACCTGCCTAGGAAAGTAGAGCAAGGAGGGCTCCAGTCTAACCTTTTTAGCAAGGGAATTCCAGAGCCTAGGAGCGGTCACTGAGAAGGCCCTCTCCTGTGTTCACACCAGACATACCTGTGACAGTGGTGAGTCAGAGTGAAGGACTTCTCCAGAAGATCTCAAGATATGGGCAGACTCATATAAGTATCTAATACCATGAAATTGAATCCTCCATGTAAAGAGACAATTAACAGAAGTTCATCATTTTAGTCCTTACTGTGAGTTTCCAGAGGCATCTGGTTGGCTGCTGTTGAAACCAAAATAAGGGTACCATTGTCCAGAAAAGAGTTCATGATGAGGTTCATGCTGTTTTCTTATTTACATATTGTGTACAATAGAGACACAAGTCAGTCAGAGTGTTGGAATGAAAGGTTTCAGTAAATGTGCTTTGGAAGAATCTTAAGGGCAGACGTAGTAAAAACTTAAATCAACTTCCCCAAGCCCTCTGCATATTTTGAACTGGAGCTCTGATGAGCCTCAGCTAACATCATCAGTAGTGATGGATCATGGGAGTGGAAGTCCAAAGCATCTAAAGAATGCCAGCTTGGAGAATGGAGGCTTAAGCTATGGATGGAGTATAAATAGAATGAAATATAGGAGAGCGTGTTTAAGTCAAAAAGAAAACATCTTATCACAAAATGAATGATAAACATATGAAGTTCATTGCTGAAGATATTGTGCCACTAGCACTTTGACAATGTGTATGATGTTGTGGTTAAGAATGTTGTGCTGGGACCCTGAGCTAGTCTCTCTCAGCCTGATCTACTTTATAGGGTTGTTGTGAGGTTGGAATAGAAAGACTAGCATCTATGCATGCTGTCTTGAGTTCAGAGAGGCAGGAGGAAAAAAGAGAAGATATAAAGGTGGTGAGTAAGTAAATAAATTTCAGTCCCTTTTGTAACAGGCAAAGACATCTTTGAATGAAAAGCCTATTGACTTGCCTAGACTGGTACTGGATATGTCAGGTTGACGTCTGAAGATAAGGATTTTCTAAAATGCAGAATAAAAAGAAGCTACCAAAATACATTGAAGGGAAATGAATTGTAACCCAGATGCAGCAGCCTGAAACCTGCTGAGAGGGATAATTTCCCACATTGTGAAATAAGCAGGCGTTTGTCCAAGCTTCAAGCTTATTCTCTTCTGCTCCCTGATCTCCTTGGTTCTGTGTTCATATTTATGTGAATGTTTTGGAGTCCAGCTGTGCTGCTGATTAGAAATCCAGCTTTATAGTTTCTAGCTGTTGGCTGCTTCCTACTCTAGCCTCTGTTTGTGTGTGTGTGTGTATGCCTGCCTTCCAGGCACCTGTCCACTTATAGCAACCCTATGAATTTCCTAGGGTCTTCTTAGGCAAGGAATACTCAGAAGTGGTTTTGCCAGTTCCTTCCTCTGAGATATACTCTACAGCAGCTGGCATTTATTAGCAACTCCCCTATCCAAGTATTAACCAGAGCTGACTCTGTTTAGCTTTCATGATCAGACGGGATCTGGTACCTTCACGGAATTTAGGCAGCTACTAATCCCCAAACAACTGTGCTTTCTCTACAATAGGGGTGGCAAAAATGTATCCCTCCAGATACTGTTGGACTGCAGCTCCCAACATTACTAACTATTGGCCATGCTGCCTAAGGCTGATGGGTGTTTCAATTCAACAAAATCTGGGAGGTTCTCTTTGTCCACAACAACTTCCTTTTTCTACTTCTACAACCTACAGGTTTGGTTCCACCAGTATGCCTTATGTACTGGGAAGAGGATTCCATTGCCACTCCCTTGAAGATGGCACCTAAGATTCCTTCGCACATAGGTTGCCATATCAATTTAATAAGCAGGTAGCAGGGCCATGCCAATTGTTCATAGGGTAACAAAGGAGTTGTGAGGTGTGTGGATATGCTGCGCTAAAAATGATCTTATTAATTTATTTAAGACACTTCCCAATGCACCAGGGCTCCCAAGGTGAAGTACAATGAATGAAAACATTTGAAGCATTGCATATGTGACTAAGACAATTAAAAACCAAAACAAAACTCCTCTTTAAAAATAGTTCTGGATGGTCTTTTCAAGATCACATTTCACTTCATGGGAAAAATAAAAAACAAGCTACTTTAAGGAAAACTGTTGCAACTCTAAAATTAATTAATTGCTTTGGATGCAATAGTACTCCAAAAAAGGCGGGGGTTTCTGAATAGATAGCACTGTTACAGGGGTTTCCCTTCCAATGCAAATAGCACTGAGGGGACATTCTTGAAAAGGAAAGGGTTAAACTCTCCCTTCCTCTTGTGATCTATTTACATATTTTTTTTTTAAATGATCATTTAAAGCGTGTGGCCCTGAGTGTCTGAAAAGAAAGGGAAAAAATGCTACTTTAATTCTTTGTGCCTCACCTTGAACAAATTGAACTTCGGGTCTCTGTGCCTCATACAATAGGAGTTTTCCGCCTGCGCGGTGGGTTTCGGAAATTCTAGAGCTCGTTGGCTTGGCGGGGAGCCCCCCCCCCTCGGTCGTACTGCGCATGCTCCCCCCGCCGAGCCACGGTCTCTCCTCATTTTTCTTGTCCGCCTAGCATACAGAAGGTTCTTTTTGTTGGCTTGCGTTTTTTGCTGCGGACTTTTTTGACTCTCCCTACGGATTTCCCCATCGGTTTTCAGTACGTTTTTGGACTTTTTGGGTTTTTTCCCTGGGTTTGGTTTTCGGCTCGGTGCGGCGTCTTACTTTCCCCCTCCTCGCCCTTGTCCCGCGTTTTATGTAGCGTTGTTTAAGTCCTGCACCTCCTGTGGAAGGAAGGTCCCCCTTTTTCTGAGAACTCGAATTTCTTTTTTTTTTTGGGGAGGGGCATACGCCAAACTTCCCCGTGTGTGGGGGAATTCCCCCACCAGACACTTCGGAACCGGGCGGCGAGGTTGAAGTCTTTTTGCGGGGAGCACCCCCGCGCCCAGAAGACCGAGTCCGTTCCGATGGAGAAAGGTCTTTTTTTGCCCTCCTCCTCCTCCCCAACGGCCGCCGGGACCTCGGTACTGTGGGTGAAGCCCTCGCTACCGGTGATGAAGCTCCCGAGGATCCCGAAACTCAACGAGTCGGCCACAACGCCCCCGGCCTCCTTCTCGAAACCGCTGACTTCTCCCCAAAAAGAAGTGCCCTGCTCTGAGGAGGTAGCTAGGGAGAAAAAAAAGAAGAGGAAGGAGAAGCGGCACCCCCCGGGAAAACCCCCGGCCACCGACTCCGCCGCCTACCCAGCCCGCGGGAGATGGCCCTCTGCGTCCCGGAGGAAGAAACGCTGCAGGCCCAGGAGATCCTGGAGCTATCGACGCCCAACCCGTCGAGGCCACCCCCCCCCAGCCTCCGAACTATCGTGGAGACTGGGCCCCCGGCCGGCCCCCATTCCGGGGGCCTGGACCCCCCCGGGCCGGAGACGTTCCCCCCCCGGCTGGCAAACCCCGATCTCGGGGCCACTGGGCCAGGCCTCCGGGCCACTGGGCCAGGTATCGGGAGATGCGCCTGGGGGGCGTGCGCGCGGGCAAGAGCGCGCACTCCCCCGGCTTTTGGGGGAGATATGCGCTACCAAGGGGGGCCCGGGCCCCCCGGGCTCCTACTATTCCTCTCGCCCTCCTCCCCTTACCATCCTGACCCGAGGTACTGGTCGCGACGGCCACGCTCCCGTTTGCCACCACGGGAACGCCCCCTTCCGCCAGGGGCATCGCCGAGGTGCGGGTCTCTGAGCCCCCACGGGGCCCCGGGAAAACCATCACCCCGCCACAGACCGGTCTCCCTGCCTCCACGGACTGCGGCCACGGTGACCAGACCGCCCCCTAGGCCACCCCGGCTCGAGCGGGAAGCTCGGCCACGGCGGCGCAGGCGGTGGAAACCCTAAAGCCATGGACCCCCCCAGAGACCGTCCCGGCCCCCGGTCTGCCGGCCGCTCTGCTGATGCAGCCAGCACCGCAACTGCCAAGAGCGGAGGAGAAGGCCGCGAGAAGTTCGCCATCCCCTCCGATGATTCCTCAATCGGACTCGGACTCCGGGAATCCACGCCGTCCCCCCAGAGTCACCGCCGCTGGGTTTGGGGGCCCCCGCTCCTGGAATCGGCCCCGGAGGACGTGCGCCAGTTTTCCGCAATCTTCCTTCGAATGGCGACGGTGCTCGGCCTAAAAAGGTAAGGGAACCCCCCCCGCGCCCGGACCCGGTCTTCCAATACCTGGAGACCCGACCTCCATCGACCGTGCTGCTCCCGTTCCTGCCGACCCTGGCGGATGCGCTGAAGCAACCCTGGGCGAACCCGGCGTGCGCAGCCTATCCCACATAGGCTTGAACATTTGTACAGGACCCAGGGGGAAGGAGCGGAGTTCCTGTTCAACCACCCCGTCCCGAACTCCGTGGTGGTGGAGTCGTCCCAGAACGGGGTGGCAACCGGGCCCACCCACCCCGCCCGATGGAAAAGGCCGGAAACTCGACAGTTTCGGGAGGAGGTTCTCTCGGCGGCATCCTTGGTGTCCAGGACCGCCAACACCATGGCTTGTCGGGGCCTCCATCGGAACCTCTTCGATTGCCTGGGCCCTCTCCTGGCTGACCTCCGGAAGAGTCCCGCGCGTCCGCCACGCAGATCTTCAGAGAGGCCGTGGCCTGGCCACCCAACAACCGCCACCTCGAGGCATGCCGTGGAGGCCACCTCGAGGGTGAGGGTTTGGGGGCTGTGGCCCTCCGACGCCACGCGTGGCCCCGCTCCTCCGGCCTCCGGGAGGACAGCCGTGGGAGGATAAAAAGCCTCCCCTTCGACGGGGGGGGCCTTCCACACGTACAACGACGCCATGGACCACCTCGTCAAGGCCCGGCTGACGGCGGGAAAATCGGGATCAACCAGCCTCCCCAGGCTCGCCGGTCGCCCCAGTCCAGGTCGTATGGCGGAGGTCCTCCTCGTCCTCGGCCTCCCAGCCTCGGTCCCCGCGCTCGACCGCCTGAACCGTCCGTGGCGGCCGCACAGAGGAGGCCCCACCGACGGCAGCCTCCGCCGTCAAATTTCCTTTTGGGGGGAAGGGCCTTTTTGTGCCTCCCGCAGGACACCCCCATGCCGTCCTTCGCCCCTCCGCAGATCTCATCCACCACCCGAACCTGGCCAGACACCTCAACCGATGGCGCGGTCACCACACTCTGGGTACTTCCATCGTCCGCCTGGGGTATGCCATCGATTTCCCGGGGAAATTTTCCACCACGGGGCGTCTACTACTCCACCCCAGCCACCCCGGCTCTGCTGGAGGAGACCCAGCCCTGCTCGACAAAGGAGCGATCGAGGCTCCCACCCTCGGCCAGGACCACCGGCTTCTACTCGGGGTATTTCGCCGTACCGAAGGCGGACGGGTCCCTACCCCATCCTGGACCTTCGGGGAGTGGGGCATCCCCAAGAGGTTCAAGATGGTCACGCTGCCATCGATCCCCCCTTTTCTCCACCGAGGGGACTGGCGGGCATCCATAGACCTCAAGGACACCTACTTCCACATTCATCCCCCCCCAGCACAGGCAGTACCTGCGCTTGGCGATCGACGGTACCAGCTACCAGTACCGCGTCCTGCCCTTTTGGGCTCTCCACCGCACCCCGCATGTTTACGAAGTGCATGGTTCCCCTCGTCTCCTTTCCCGCGGACGGGGGCGTCTCGGTCTACCCCTATCTCGATGACTGGCTATTGGTGGGTCCTGCAAAGACAAACTTTACAAAGACATTCACCTCACCTTGACGTGGCTCACCTGGCTCGGGCTCAAGGTAAACCCCAAAAAGTCCCACCTCGAGCCCACCAGCCTCCTCGACTTCATCGGGGTGACCCTCGATACCGTGTCGGGAAGGGCCTACCTCCGATGGAGAGGGCCCAGATGCCACCCGCGTGGCGTGGGCGGCCTCCCAGACCCCGATGGTATCGGCCAAGACGCTGCAGCAGCTGCTCGGCTACGTGGCGGCGACCCCGGCCGTCCTTTCTCCAGGCTACGAGCGCGACCCCTGCAGCACTGGTTCATCAGGGTCTTCGACCCGCTCCGGGACGAGCAGTCCCGTCGGTCCCCATTCCCCCGAGATCTGGCAACTCTCTTGTGTGGCAGTCCCACTGAAACCTGATGTCGGGAATGCCGTTCCCTAGCCCAGACCCACGGTCACGATAAAGACGGACGCGTCCCTGCTGGGCTGGGGAGCCCCCGCCGGAGATTACGGGTCAAGGGCGCCTGCATGGATCGGACGCCCCTCCATATCAATGCTCTCAACTTTTCGCCATTCACAAAGCCCTGATGGCGTTCCGGCACCTGGTGGGGGGCCGCTCCGTTATCCTACCACAACACGACTCCATGTGTTCGTGAAAAGGAAAGGGGGGAACCCCTCCACCACGTCTGACCATTGCGCTCGCCCTCTGGGACTGGTGCGTCTCCCTGAGGACCACCCGCTGGCGGTTCACCTGGCGGGGCAGGGGAAAAACCATGGCGGATGCCCTCAGCGGGACACCTCCTCCTACCACGAGTGGTCCCTGGCCCGCGCCTTTGGGATGCTCCGACACCGGTGGGGTGAGCCGACCGTCGACCTCTTTGCGACCCGCCGACCCAAATGCCGACGTTTTGTCCAGGGCGGGGCACGATCCCCGCTCCATTGGCAACGCATTCCAGATCCCGTGGGGCGAGGAGCTCCTGTACGCCTTCCCGCCGTTCCCGCTCCTCGGTCGCGTCGTATCGAAAATCATCGCGGGCGGAGCAGACGCGATTCTGGTAGCACCGTACTGGCCGAGGCAGCACTGGTTCGGCCCCCTGATCGAGGCCTCCCGGGGGGGGACCCTCAAGTTCCCGCTGGCGCCGGACCTGCTCTCCCACTCCAACGGCCAGGTGCTACCCCGGACCTTCCAGTATTTGGGCCCTCCATGCCTGGAGGATATCGCCGTAACGACCCGCCATTTTTTTCCCTCTTTAAATTGGCGAGGAAAAATCGACACGGAGGAACTACCACTACAAATGGCAGCGGTTTGTCGCCTTCGCAGAGGAGCGGCGTGAGCCCGTCCCCGGCTGGCCTCTACCGTTCCACTCCTCCTTTGCGGCAGCAAGGCCTTGCCTTCACGTCGATCAAGGTCTACCCGGCGATCGTGGCGTAAACCCCCGAGATCACCCTCCGCGGCGTTTTCCGGGACGTCCCTCAAGCGATTCCTGAAGGGCCTGCAACACCTTTACCCGCCAGTATCGCCCCCGCACCGTCGTGGTCGTTATTGCTGGTGCTATCGCAGCTCACGAGGCCACCCTTTGACCGTGGAGACAGCGGACGATAGGCTCCTGGCGATGAAGACGGTGTTTCTGGTGGCGATCACCTCTGCCAGGCGAGCCAGGGAGCTGGCGGCGCTGCGCTGCAACGACCCCTTCCTGGTCTTCCACCTCGACAAGGGGATCCTCTGGCCTGACGTCTCGTTCCTGCCAAGGTTGTCCACCCCATCTCAACCAGGGCATCGTGCTCCCGGCCTTCTACCCCGAGCCCACCTCACCCCTGGGGCATGCCCTGCACCCCTGGACGTCCCGGGCCCTCGCGTTCTACCGACAGGCACCACACCTCTTCGTCTGCTATGGCAGGCGTAAAAGAGGCCACAAGGTATCATCCCAGCGACTCTCCAAGTGGGTCGCGCAGACTATCCACTTGACCTACCAACTGGCCAAGAAGCCTCCGCCGGGCCTGTCGGGCCCACTCCACCAGGGCCGTGTCCATGCCGGGCCCTCCTGCGAGGGGTTGACCTGCCGGAGCTGTGTCATGTGGCGACCTGGGCTCAACCGTCGACCTTCTCCGCCCTCAGGCTTGACTACGTTCCAGGCAAGATGCCCGGTTTGGTCGTGCGGTGCTGACCTCTGTCCTCTAGGGTCTGGGACCTGACCCACCATCCTACAGGTGACTATACAGTCTCCTTTGTTAGGCACAGAGACCACGAAAAAGAAGAAAAGGTTCTTCCTGTAACTGTAGTTCTTCGGTGGTCTTGTGCCTCATCACACCCCCCCCCCGCCTTCCCCTCTCTTTCAGGTCCCATGTTCTTCGACGGACCAGAACTGAGGAGGCCGTGGCTCGGGGGGGGGGCATGCCATCGACCGAGGGGGAGGGGCTCCCCGCCAAACCCGGGTCTAGAATTTTGAACGCTCCGCGCAGGCGCGAAAGCTCCTATTGTATGAGGCAAGATGACCACTGAAGAACTACAGTTACAGGTAAACAACCTGTTCTTTTACCCCTTGTGAAAATGTTTATGGGGATTAATTATTGCCTTTTAACTGCTGTGATGCCATCGGTTCTTCACCTACAAATCACTAAATCAACATGGCCAACTGTAACAGTTAGTGGGAGTTTCCCAAAAATTTCCCGAAAGGCAAAAGTTTCTGTGCCCTTCCCTTATTGGAATCTGTACTGTACACTTGCCTTCATGAGGGCTGAAAGAGCTTGAAATATGTTGGCTTGTTCAAAAAGCAAGAACAGACTGTTAGAACAGGGCTAGGAATCAACAGCCTCCCCATGTTGCCAGTTGAGTTCCCTGAATTCCTGACTGTAGCCTATGCTGGCTGGGGCTGTTGGGCATTGCAGACCAACAACTTCTGGAGAGCCACATAATTCCCATGTTTATAGTTCAGCAGTGCTGAGGACTCAAAAGATGCTAATAAGCTCTCCCTTAGAAAATTTCCTTTTTTTTGGGGGGAATATTTTTATTGATTTCCGTTAAAATATTGAAACAAACAGACAACTGAAAATGGTGTAAGAACAACAGATAGAAAACAGTACCAACAGTACCATATAAATGACCAAAAAAAAGACAACAATAGAAAAAACAAATAATACTATCACTTGTGGATAGCATTACAAAGGGTATATAACAAGAACACAACATACCCAATCTGTGGCTCTAGCAAGTGCGAAGTCAATCAGTGTATGTGTATACATTGACATAGACTTCACACTCTGCTAGAGCCACAGATTGAGTAAGTTGTGTTCTTGTCATATATCCTTTTATGTTCTCCTTTTCAATTTATATCATTCTGTTGTTAGGACACATGGGTATTAATTATTTATCTAGTCACTGAACCCTAATTTGTTAACTCTTGTTTAATTACATAAATTGCAGTCTTAACAGAATTTTCCTAAAGTAATAGCATACATATATTAATACCAGTATCACGGATCATTCTGATTCTGTACTATCTATTCCTTATCTCCCTTATTAAGATTTACTGGTTTTTATTTCCAAAATACCTCTTACACAATTCATATATACTAAGGATGGGCCAACCGAATCCATGAATCCTCGAATCCTTGGGAAGGATTCGAGATTTGTGGATCCGAATCCCTGGGCCAAAACAGGCAAACTGAATCTTTTGAATCCCTGTACACCCAGAGGCCTGAGCTGGCGCGAGCACCCCAGGTCAAGCTCGCTCTTGTTGCCTGCTCCTGTGGCTGTCTCCTTCTGCAAGGTAATTATTCTTTTCTTCCTATTCTTTTGACTTGAGACTGGAGGGTAGGGATTGGGACTGCACTAGAGGCTGGTGTTTGTTTGTTTTTGTGAAGTCCCTTCCTTGTTTTAGAACTTGAGACTGGACATCAGGGTAGAGATTGAGACTGGGCTAGAGGCTGGTGTTTTTATTTTTTTAAAGTGCCTTCCTTGTTGCAGGCTTGACTGGAAAGTACAGTGTTCTTGAGATTTCAAGGACAGCTGAAGAACATTCCTTTGCATGGCTCCCTTGCAAAGCTCTTTCATACACAATTCTGGGGTTTATAGTTAGACAAGGTGTCACAGCCTTCTCTGCCAAAGTGTGCTAGTGCATCATCAAACTACACAAACTCCAGGATGCCATAAGGAGCTATGCAAAGAAAAATCCAGTTTTGACCTAGATTATCTCTGTACTGTAGTATGTGGCCCTGTTTACACAGGCAGGAAAATGTGGGATTAATAATCCACATTTTCCTGCTTGTGTAGAAAGAGCCTTCCTGTCATTTTCAATCTGGCGAGATCCTAAGGCAAAACTATGACAATTGTCCTGGACAGATTTCTTCAGAGGCAGGTTTGCCTTTGCCTAGGCTTTTGCTAAGGCTGAGAGAGTGTGTCTTTCCCAAGATTATCTCTTTGCCTCCCCCTTTTTTTGTAATAGTCAACTGAGGAGTCAACTCCAACATCTGGAGCTACTTCCAAATTACATGTAATTCTTAATAAGAAGTATATGGGTATGTTTTCCTGAAAGTGAAAACTATTATTTAATTTGTTTTTTGTTAAACAAAGATGTCAAATTCTGCTTCAAAACACTTTTCAGTAGAAGTGCTTTTTAAACCCTTTTGTAAAAAAGATTCGAGAGATTCAAGATTCGTGAGATTCGTGGATATGCAGAACCTTCCAGGGATTCAGATCCGGATTCAGATTCAGAAAATTCTGGATTTGTCCCATCTCTAATATATATTTAAATCTTACAATAGTTCTTATATTACATTACAATATATTATGCTTTATGTTACCCTTTGCAAGTAGTTTATAAATGGTTGCCATGTTTGAAGAAATTTGTGATTTGGGTTATTATCTTGAAGGTACGTGAGCTTATCCATTTCTACCACTTCTAATAATTTCTCCAACCATTCCTGTTTTGATGAAATTGAGACCTTCCGCCGTGTAAATGAAATGAAAATGAAAATGTACCTTTCTTGAACTTAGTTGGCTACTCAACAACAGTACTTTTTAATGAAAGCTGCTACAAGGGCTTCTTTTCTGGTACAAGTAACAGCCGAAGGGGCATTCTTGTAGCAATTTAATCAATGGAAAATATGGGTGGCAGTGGGGAAGAATCTGTTTTCTTTTTCACCCTCTATCTGAGTTAATAATTAAATGTTTATTCTTATTTCTTCGGTAGACCAGAACTGTCCTTTTAGTAACAATTGGTCATGTAGAAATTAAGCAAGTCAGCAGTTCCCAAACTGTGTGCCCCAGCTCCCCAGGGTGCTCCAACAAACTCAAAGGTGCACCACTGAGATATTTGAAATTTTCACTCCCTGGAAGAGGTTGGACCAGGAGAGGGGTTTGTGATGGTCATTCAGTTGTAGCTGCCATCTCATCTGCAGTTCCGATGCGCCATGTAGTAGTGGCAGCGGTAGCATTGGGGCTTCCACATTTGAGCTAAAAGGAGATTTGTCCAGGCCCTGAGCTCATAGGGAGTGGGAAAAGTGGTTGTGAAAAAGGGCAGTTGTTAAATTGTGGCTTCTTTTTTTTTCATGTCAAAGAACTTGGGAAAGAAAAACTTTGCTTACATGAATGAGGGCTTGGGAGTAGTGATGGTAAAGATCAATTTTCTAGACCTTGATCACCACCCCCACCACCTCCTATTCCTCCTCCTCCCCCTCTCCTCCTCCATCACAGTAGTTCAAGTATTCAGAAGTATAGGTGGAGAGTAGAATTCCATTTCATGCTTCCATGCATCAGTATACATCGGGTGTTATTATTAACTCTAATCTATGTTAAACCTAAAATATTTGGAACTCAATCTACCCCACCTTCTCTGCTCTCCTGTCTTCTACAGTAGTCCATCTATGCCAGAGGTGGGCAAACCATGGCCCATGGGCTGCATGCAGCCTCGAGAACTGTTTTGTGATCCCCAGCAGTCACAAAAAAAATCTTTGCTCCAAAATGCCTAACAATGATCTCTAAGGGTTTCAAGGACATTGCCACTATGTTTGGAGCCCCACTGGATCCTTCCCCTGGGGTCAAAACAAAATTTTGCAAAATTATTCAGAATCTCTCTCTCTCTCTCTTACTTACTTACTTACTTACTTATTTATTTATTTATTTGCCTCAGAATGCCCTAAAATATCTTCTGGGGTGCAGAAGGCCTCAGAATGCCCTAAAATATCTTCTGGGGTGCAGAAGGCCTCAGAACATATTCCCATGTTCCCTACGGGAACATGTTTTGGAAACCTCTGAATCTAGTGGAAGTTTTTCCTGTTATGGAGCTATAAAAGTCTCACTTGCTTCTTTTCAGTACACTGTGCTTTCGTGTTAAACACAGGCATGGGGGGCATTAAAATATGGCAGTGGTAACATGGAGTCGGTCTAGTACAAACTGATACCATTAATTTCATTTTGCCAAGAAAAAGATTCCCCGAGATTTTGATCTATCACAACAAAGAATTTCACACACTCCTATAAACAGTCACCATTCAAGTTGTTCTTAGTGAAATGCTGTTACGGTATTAAGCCCCTGATTTTGCTGTGTATTGTGCTTGTGAAGGTTGCATTGTTGTACAAGTATATCTTCATCAGACCGTTCTAGCTGAGTCTTAACTGATAGTTGGGGGAAATTAACTGAATACGCAAGCACTACAGAAGAAATAAAGGCATAGAGATGGTATGTCAGTGAGAAGAGGAGAGAGAAATAGAGGATTATAAGGTAGATTAGAAAAGGAACAAAAATTTAAGCTTCAGACTGCCACGTTATTAAAATATTATGTGAATCACATAAGGGAGCATGTGGAGCATATAAGTGTGGGTGTGTGCATTTTAGAGAGAATGGCATATACAGGGTCTAAGAAACCCCTGTTTCTGCAGTAATATGAAGCGTATCTCTTTCTCATACTATTAATGAGCTAATAACAGCCTTTTAAAGTTAGACAAAATGTGGCATCTCCCTGCGTGGTATCCTGGTCCAGACTGGAAAGAGTAGCACATGTGAATCTTGCAGGAAAAAGGCAACATCCCTGGATAATTTGCAAGTCTAATGTTTTAAGTAGACATAGATAAAAAAGTACTGCAGAGCCATTACGTCATCATGTTCAGGAACCTTCTTCATAATAAAGGCCTCCTAGAATGAACATTGTGGTCCTAAAAGAATACAGCCTCACTGTAGTTCTGTGATGTCATAAAGGCTTACCTCATCAGAGCTGAGTTGCCCAGAGTTCTCATTGTCTGTCCTGACCTGTGTCTGAGATTGAAACAACTGAAGAGCAGGTCTTTGTCCTTCAATTCAAAGTAGGGATACTTCTCAAGGTGAACCACATTTTGAATATATGGAGCTGCTTTGTACACTGTCATACAGTGGATACTGTGTAGTGGTAATGCATTTTTGGGGCATTCCTGGTATGTGGCGTCAAAATACATGGTAATTTAAATAGTAGCATGCATTTCCTTTTCTGTGTTTTACTCAAAACTAAGAATGAGTTGGAAGCAGCATATAATGCTATTTAAAACTGTGGAACACCAGAAGGGAGGTTCTGTGACCCGCTCCTAAAATGGTTCCCCTTGCAGCAGTTCCTAGTTGTAAAAAGAGGATCCTTTGCATCCATGTGTCTGTTTAAAGTTGCAATTGGTAACTGCTAAGTGGAGTGTTGAGAAAAGGATTAACTTTACACTCCCTTATGTGCTGGGGTCCAAATCTAGATTACTTTCTCTAAGTAAAACAGAAGGGGAGCTATTTTGTCTGATTTAACCCTGAGATGCATTAACGAGATGCAGGCACTGAACTTAGAATCCTGTGCATCTAGTTCATTGGCTTCCCCTCCATGAGCTATGGTCTTCCCAAATAAGACAAAGAATGCCATTTTATGTTTTGCTGCTTCCAGTGTTTTCAGCCCAGTCATTTCTTCTACCCTGGGTTTCATTCCTTCTACCCTGGGTTTACATATTTGCCTATAGTAGGAGTGTAGCCCTCTAGATGTTGGACTTCGCTGTGCAGTAATAATTTTTTTCTTCTGGATTACCCTTGTCTACATTAAATTAAGCCAAGGACCACTGATTGTGCACCCTTTGTGTAAATCCAAATGGGGATAAGATAGAATTTGGAATTTTTGCGAAAGTGTAAAGTAAGCACATGGAATTTGGAAAGGTGCGAAACACATCATTGTTTATTTGCTATTGCTAAGCTAAGACGGGGGTATGGTGCGGAGCTGGACTGTTTTGTGGCTAGCTAGAAATAGTTGTAATGGACATAAACAGAAACCTGGTGGGAGAGAGAATTATTGTCAACAGTTAGGAGCCATTAGCTGTAATGATTCAGTAGAACTTCAAGATTCAGAGGTCAATATGCCACTAAAGAATCAGCTACAGGCAAACAACAGTTCAGGATGGTCTATTGTTACCATGTCCCACATAAGGGCATTCCAAGAAGCATCTGTTTGCTAGTATAAGTAACAGGATTTTCTACTAGAGAAAACTCTTGTCTTGATCTAGCAGGCTTCCTATATTATTATATTGCTGCCAAGTTGCTCTGACTGATTTTCTCTGGTGTGAGTTTATTATGCTCTGATGTTGCTGTAGTCAGTAGACCTGTGGCTTCTCATTTAATGGAAAGAAATGACCAATCCTTTAGGTTTCTATGTCTTGTATGAGTGTTTGCTTTTTCATGCACGTGCTTTTCTACTTGTTGCAGTTCTTCCCTGTTAACTCTGCATGGATTTAGTGTTTTTCTTCAACCAGCAAGATGCTGAGTTTTTGTTTCTCTTCATTAATGTTCTGTTTCTTTTATTTTTAGGTTTATCACAGGCAGTATCAACCTAGAAGTCCCAGAAAGGTAAACAAATGAACAAATAAACAAAATGAATTTTCAAGTGTTGATATCTTTGTTTTCACCCTATTCTTACCTCTCAGTATTAGAACCCAGCAGCTTCCAGATCAGAGCTTTCCAAACTTTTCATGTTGGTGATGCATTTTTTTAGAGAGGCATCATTTCGTGACACAGTAACTGTTTTACTAGCAAACCGGAAATTAGTTTAACCTCCTTGTAGATTATCCCTTATACGTTATAGTTAGTTTACCCTTATAAGAAATTCAGACACATACATAAATTGTAATAACAAAATGTATGGGGACACAACATATCTCATGAAAACTTTTCATATATTTTAAAAAATACATGATTTATAAATAATAACATACATTTCCAATATTGTAGGCAACACACACATTTCAGGTGACACACTAATGGGTGGTTTGCATTGCCAGGAGGGAATGGGTGGGTTGCACTTCCATGTTTTTAGTTGTAAATATCACCTGGAAGTGATTGGAAATCTGCTTCCAGTTTGTGTTTCCTGGATTTCCAGCTGATTTTTGGCTACTTCTGAGACTTGGTTGTTTAAATGGCAAACCACCACTCCAGGAACAGCCATTTATTGTAATTTTATCCTGGAAAAAGCAATTTAAAAAGATTTGGGGTAGTGTTTGCAGGGCCACAGAAAGAGGGTTAGAGCGGCACTTCCTCACTTCTGTGTTACAGTGCAGTGTGTTTATCTATAATTCATTCTTTGCTGTGGTAGTAGCCAAACACCATTGCATTAGGGACCTGGGTTGTTTTTTTGTTTTGCTTTGTTTTGTTTTTTGCATTAAAGAGAACAGTTTCCTCCATTTGTTGAAAGCCTAAAGCAGTGGTGGGTGACTGTGGAAGGCCAGATGGCACAATAATCCTTGAGGAGACTTTGAAGGGCTGTACCTCTTCACCGCACTTGTCCTGCAAAAAAAAAAGGGAAAAAAAAGAGGCATTTTCACTATGTTTTGGGGGCATTCTAACGCATAGGAGAGTCCTTTTAACAACCAGAACTGAGCAGAAATCATTTCTTGTTCACTGTTTCAAAAAATGCATCTCTTGGGCCTAATTTGGCACAAGGAGGCTGCAAAATGTGGTGGAAATATGCCTCTTGCTCCATACTAGACATTTTGAGTCAAAATAGTTTTTTAAAAATGCAAAAACTGTTTTGGGTCTCCAAACATGGTGGATATGTTCTTCACACCCTCTAGAGTACATTTGGAGGCATTGCGGAGGAGGAAGGAACATTCAAAAAATAAATTTCAATTTTTCTGGCCCGTGGGGTGCTCTAGGGACCACAAAAATGGCCCTGAAGGGCTGTACTTCTCCCACCCCTGGTTTAAAGCTAGTCATAGACTCCTATATGCACCCCAAACTGATTTCTTTAAAAAGTGTTTTTTATTTACTTGTTTTAACCAAAATCATGGCTGTGTGGAATATCAGGATAGCTTCCCTGCTTTATAATAATATTTTGTTGAAAGCCTCACAGAAGCCCAAGTCTTTGAATTTATAATGCCCTATAGCTGTGGAGATAGAGGGGCATCATGTTGAGGTAGTCTAGTGGCATAACTTTAAACCACTAGAAATTTAGCTATTAGTGCTCTGGGGAGGCTTCCCAGAAAGTGCTATTATTATGTTTATATTTCTTTATATTTTTTCTTCCTAGTTTGGGACTCAAGGAGGCATATAAAAGTTTGAATGGTTAAAACCAAAAAATTAACATCATACAAAAGTTGGAACACAAACTATCAATAAAATTAAAAACAGATAAAAGCATGACCATAAAAAATAATACATGTACACACACACACACACACAGAAGTCATACTGAAAGTAATGCTTGTCAGGTCATACCTCCTTTATTAACAACATGAGACATATGCAATAACATATGTGTATAAAATAACTACAATGTGTTATTATTCAAAATAGTCACCACCAGTGGTAATGCATTTGCACCCCTTTGCAATTATACCTCATCAAATCTACTTTGGAAGAACTGGGCACTCCCTGCCCCAATGTCTGATAGAGTCTTCCACTTTACCTGCATCATCAAAGCGCTGTCCTCAAAGGCTTTCCTTCCTCCAACAAAATGAGTGAAAATCTGAGGGTGTCATGTTGGGGCTGTAAGGCAGATGTGGTATAACCAACCGTGCCATTTGAGCAAGAACCAGTTATGTTGCCAAATATGTGTGGGGTCATGCATTATCATGATGTAACTGGATTGCATTCAGCTGTTTCTGTGGTCTTTTCTTGTGGATGACTTGTCAATGTTTCCAAAGTGATGCAGTGTAGCATTTCCAGTTCATTGTTGTCCCACAGTTGAGGAAATCAAGCAAAATCACCTCCTGATCATTCCAGAAGACATTTGCCATAATCTTCTGTGCTGAGCACTGGCTTTTGAATTTTGTTGGTCCAGATGAGGTGGAGTGGTGGCACCCCATGGACTGATTTTTGGTCTCTGGGTCATACAGGTATGCCCACCTTTAATCATCACTGCAGACATTCCTGAAAAAGGTGTCATCATGGGCTTCAAATGCTGTCAACACTTCTGAACAATGAGCAGTCTCTTCTCTTTCAAATCTGCTGTTAAATGATGAGGAACCCACTTGACACATACTTTCCTATATCCAAGGTTGTGGATAATCTTCTCTACGGCATTGTGACCACAGCCAAGTTCCTCTGCAATCTTTCAGACAGTCATATCACCATCCTGTTTTGGTTTTCGTCAGTGACTGCTATACATGGCCTTCCACTATGTGGTTTGCCTTCAGCACTGGTTTCACCTTCTTTAAACTTCTTCATTCACCTTTGCATATTATTCTCATCAATTGTCACCTCACCATACATATTTTTGAGCCTTCTATGGATGTCAGCGGCAGTAGTACATCCTTCTTTGGTCAAGAATTCAGTGACTTCTCTTTGTTTCTATTTTATATCCGTGATTATGCAACGCCAAGCAATACAGAAATTATGTCAGTCATGGAGTGAAAATTACTCTATCTAGTGGTGTAATAGCATCACATTTGAAATACTAGTTTTAGATAAAATAGCACACAAGCATTACTTTCAGTATGACCCACACATATATACATATATGCATATAAATAAGTATTCATAGGAGATACATAGATAGATATAAATGGCACATTGTGGAAGGCCCTTTCATCTTCAGAAATCAGCCCTTAAAGGTCTGCCTGTGAAAAGACAGCAAGGAAGACTCCTGTCTAACCCTTTTAGGAAGGGAGTTCCAGAGTCTGGGAGCAAATGCACTCCTGCTTGTGCTTCCAGACTCAGGTTTGAATCCAGGAGTACACTAAAGCTGTGGATCTGTGTTTTGGGGGGAGTGTAACCCCATGCAGCATAGACTGAATTCCTGTTCCCTGATCTGACCAGGAGCACCTCTGTCTTATCTGGAATAAGCTGCAATTTGTTTGCCCTCATTCAGTCTCTAACTGGTGACCAGTACCAATTTAGAATCAAGACAGTTCGTTAGATTGACCTAAAACCAAGTAATAAAACTGTTACCTGCATACTGATCGTACTGGACTCCAAAATTCCAGACAACCTCTCCTAGCCATTTTATGTGTTTGTCAAATAGCATGGAACACAAAACTGAACCATGGCAAAGGGTTTAAACGGAAGTCAATCAGCACCACCTTCTGGGTTTGCCTTTCCATGGGGAAAAGAACCTTGCCTGAGGTTTTTTAATATCAAGAGACCACAATGTGTCAGAGCCACATCAATAACATAGTGTGATAATTTCATGAAGAAGTGAATGAGAACATTGACAGTCCACTCAATGGATCAAGAAGTGGGAATATAACATGTTCCTTCTTTTGAGGGATGGGGTAATATTCCATCACCATCAAGCCTTTATTATGGTCGACAAACCATGAGGCGATGTACATTCTACATACAGGTACATAATTAAATACATTCTACACACAAGTAAAAATATAAACAGTCTGTGTTAAAATAAAACACAGGATATAATTAATTACATATAAATGCATTTTAAAAAACGGCTTAATAAGTTAAGTTTAAAATTTGATAGAAAAGACAGATTTAAACATATCATATATAAAAATTCTATTAAAATCATATAGCCTTATTTCTGGTATACAACTTTTAGCCCTACTGTTCCTAAAGCTATGTCCCCTGCATGACACCTCAGGTGTTTACACCAAGGGGAATCCTTGAATTGTCAACATTTGTGGATAACATTCCGAGCTCTGGTGTGTACTTCAAATTTTATGGGTGAAGTTTTGAAACTAATAGCGCCTCTTTTTTCTTCTGAAAACATTGGAATTATTTTTCTAGTTCTCAGTTTGATGGCACTGGAATGTCTCCCTTAAGTAACAAAGCAATTCCCCTTCCAACCTCCCTTTGGACCATATCAGAGTTTCACCACTGGTTGGCCCCGCTTATCTGAATGAGGGAAAGTTATGCTAAACTCTACCACTGAAAACAGTGGGACAGCAACATAATTTTGGTTGGATCATGTCAGTTGCATTGTACTTCCATTGAATGGCTCTTTTTAAAAATAGAACTGCTTCCCTGTCAGCTTGGTTTTGGGAGAATAGTTTTTACAATGTTGCTGGGGGAAAAAAGTGATCTGAAAGAACTCAACATGCTGAATTTTCATGAGGATTGTATTAAAAGGCTAATCCCTGAAAATATTATCTCCAAGACTCTGCTCCGTTCTGCATGAGATTCTCCAAATACAATTAATGTTTTTAAATGCTTCTTCCCAAGAAGCAAAATGCACTTGTATTTCAATCATTTTAGTCTGGTTTGAAATATGAGTTATTAAAATACAATATGCATGTGCTGATAAATAGACAGATGTCATCTGGTTCATGACAAGAAAGATACAGAATCTAGTGTGAAAATTAATTTCCAAAATGATGCTCCATTGCTGATAATGTCTTGATTGTAAACTAGCATATGTATTAATTTTTAAATGATCTTCTGTACTCCTGACAAGGCAGACTTTATTTTTCTACATTTTGTAATGTGAACAGGAGAATTACATTGGGATAAAAGATCAGGTAGGGTGGCTGGGTATATGAGAAAGGGTCTTTTCAGTGATGATGCCCTCACTATGTATGGAATACGCTGCTCAAAGAGATTTCACCAGGCAGCTGCAGTGCTTTTTGAGGGAATGGAGAACCAGATTAAAACATTTTTTCTTTCTTTTTCAAGACCTTTTAGTATCTGCTTTTAGATCTTTCCACTGTTTTCTCCCTATTGCTGATTTCATACTTTTTTTTAGTATGTACTGCTGCTGTTTTGTTTTTATCTTATCTCTTTGTTATATCTTTATTGTTTTCTTTTATTTTATATTTTCAAATTGCATACTGCCCAAAGAAATTTGGTTATAAAATGTAAGGAACAACAACAACAAAAAAACAACCCTCAGAAATATAATTTGAATTTTTGAAGATTGTTGTTGCCTTGCAAGGTTCCTGATGCTTATCAGAGTTGATAATTAAAATCACAGTGAAAAATGTGCTGTGTGATGGAAAAATTAATGATTTTAAGGTTGCCATTTGCCCCCTCCCTTTGTCTCTCCTTCTGTCTGTATCTCCTTTCCTGTTTCTCTTTTGCTGAAAATAGATAAACTAATTACAATGATCTAAGAAAGTATAGAACAACACACAATCTGTGGACCAGGCATGTTCCCTTTGGCAATTTTTCATGGTTCTTGGAAGTACTGTGTGCTTTAATGTACCCTATCGATTTAAGAATTTCATAGGGTTTTCTTAGGCAAGGGATACTAAGAGGTGGTTTTGCCAATTCCTTCCTCTACAGCAACTGATATTAATTGGCAGTCTCCAATCCAAGTACTAGCCAGGGCTCACTCACTCTGTTTAGCTCCCAACATCAGATGGGATCTGATGCCGTTTTAATATTTAAACCTCTTGGAGGATCTACTATTACTTAAATCAAAGTGTTGCAAAATAGGAAAGGAGGAGCTTTTTTTTTACAAACTATTTTTATTAAATACATTTGTAACTATTATAAAACAACATGTAGGAAAATACAGACACAGACTAATTGATTAAATAGCGAACATTTAACTAAACTAACAAAGATACATCAGAACATAAAGGAATAAAAGGGTTTCATACTCCCTAGAAAATGGTTTTCAGTGAAAGCTTGTCATACTTCTTCACAACTCCTCCAAAATACTCATACCTAGATGATCACCATAGTTATCTGTATCATGATTACATATTTACCCTACATTTCTATTTATGCCATAACTGATTCCCAGATCATATTAAGTGTAGTGCAGTCTAAAAAAATCAAAATATTGTTCTACAATAACAATTCTAACCTTATTACTCTAATCCTATTGTTGTATGTCTAATCCCAACTCTTCTCAAGAACATTATAAAATTTCCCATTGTTTCTAAAATTCCTTCAAAGAACCTTCTCTCATTAAAGTTTTCAGCTTGTCCATCTCTGCCCATATCTACCAATTCCAATATCCCGTCATCTTCAGATGGTATAGTGGTGTCTCTCCATTTCTGAAAGGAAGAACATTCCTAAGGTAGAAGAAACTGAGATTTTTTAGAATTTAATTTCTTTGATTTTCTGTTGATTAATATTATGCTAATATTTTAATTTTCTATTTATTAATATTACTATTAATATTTTTAAAATTTTGATTTTTGTGGCTATTAATAAACTTTTAATGCATATGCTTCACAAATGAGAAGCACCTTAACTGTTAGAGCCAGCTTCTTTAAGGTAATTTGTTTGCATGGGGAAATACACCTTTGCCTGCCCACTCCCACTACATCTTGGTAAAAAGAGTGGCTTCTGAGACTACAGAATGTGTCTGTTCCTGATTTTGGGTATATGAAGTATATATTTTAAAATAGTTATGCAGATGTGTATAAGAAATACAGTAGGTTAAAATCATTAATTGTTTTTTTAAGCCCTTTATATGCAGTTCAAATTCAAATACATTTATGCATGGAGAGGAAGCTTCATTAAGCCTGTCTTTGACTCTAACCACCATTCAGTACCCCTGGCTTTGGAATGTATGTGACTTCCATATCTCTTCAACACTGGCTGTGTGTGTTAGGGCTGGTGGGATCTGTAGACACAAATATCTGGAGGGCTAACAGTGGCCAAAGTTCAATTCTTGACTTGGCAGGCAAGCCAAATACTTTTAAAAGAACACATTTAATAATTGCTTAATTACTAACATGGTTTAATCCCATGCACACTTGCTTGTGGGTAATCTGATGGAACTCATTGGGATTTAATTCTGAGTGCACATGTAGTATGTAGTATTGAATTCTGTCATTTGTAATTGACTCATCATAGTGGAGCTGCTGTTGAAAATGGCAGCCCTAATTTGAGCCTTTGCTAATTCCAGGTCAGTTTGTTCAAATCCTCACATTATTGCAGTGTGCATATCCTTGTGCACAACATTTGCAGGAAATTCTGTCCGGACACAATAAGCTGTGGAGGTGGAAGAAGAAATTTGACCTAGAAGTGTCATTTTATTAAATTTGTTGATATCATTTTGATATCATGGGCTGGAATTCACCTGGGGACTTACACCTTCATAAATGAATTTACATCTGTGGGAAACCAAACTGAGCATTTTTGCATTGTATGTGCTCAGCAAGGGGCTGCTGCTACATTACTGTGTAGGGGAGACAGGAAAGTGACTATGCACAATGGGACTGATGCACAGTTCTACTCAATGTACAACAGGGACCAATGCACAACAAGACTGATATACAAAGTGATCAAATGCACAATGGGACACCAGCTAGGGAGTGTTGATGCGCATTACATTTCCTTGACCTCCTAGTCCTCTCTACCAGAACCTTTTCAAATGCTATTTTACTTTCTTGAAACTCCCCAATATCTTATTATATACCAAATCAAAGCTGACCGATAACTTTTCTCTCAATTTACCAGTAATGGCTTTACCTTTTCCAAAATGTCCTTTCTTCGTTATACATAGTTTTAATAATAAATTTTAATATTATACATAAACACTTCTCCTATGAAATACAATTAGTCATATTTATATATATATGTTCTTATACCCCCCTCTAATAACCTCTGGTTTCTCTTCAGATCGTATAAATCTTTCGCCTTTTACACATCTTTGACATTCATTAACAGATTTTGTTAGTGTCTCTGCTATGTAGATAAGTACACATAAAGTTAAGCAATGTAGACCATGATAGGGAATTCCAGCCATAATTTGTACTGAAAGTCACCTTGTAATTTTATGCATAGAAAGCTGGGTTAGGAATCTTCTAAATAAGTTATGCAATTTTGATTTTCCTATATCCATCTCACTGTTTATGAAACAGCTGTTTCACAAACCAGCTAGTGAATTCTAAGCATTGTTTTTTCCCCATGGCTTCATCCATCTACATAGCAGAAATGATTAATTCTGTTCTGGAAATGTAAAGTTGACTGGGCTTTTCTCCAGACAGCCATTATGTAATCAGTTTCTTATAGCTCTGCCGTACTCTGCTAGTTGCTTTGGAGTAGGGCAGAGAAAATAAATGGATCTCGGCTCAGACTGGGGGAGTTTCCTGAAACAGTCAGCTGAGGACAGGGAGACTTCCTGTTCTAGATGAGCCCATTGCCTTCAGCGTAGTCCAGAAAATGTACAGCAGCAGCAGGAGGAGGAGGAGGTTTTAAGAACTGCTGAAGGGCTGACACTTTCTAGCCAGTATTATTTATAAATATTTGAATACGTAGGACTCTTCGCATCTTTTTGGCACTGCTTCCTCAATTCTGAATTACATGAATTCATGTATAGTATATTATAAATAAATGGAATAATTTATTTAAAATATGTATTTCTGAAATTGTGGAGTATAGAGCAATCTAAAATTATGGTATTATTGCAAGTCTTTTTTATAAGCTGAGTTGTAACATCAAAAGTGAGAAATAGTTAAATATCTGCACATGAAAACTTGTTGGAGAAGGGGTACAACAGAAGCTGGAAATTTCTACTGTATATGGCGGAGTGGGCAACTCTTGGATGCTGGGGTCCATATTAGCCTCCCAAGGGAACATGGAAGGCAGCACTCTCCCCACCAAAACTCATCCTGAGAAATTCAAAGGTTTTGCCCCCAAATGTCTCCTACAATGTGTGGGGGCATTTTTGCCATGTGTTAAGGTCCTCTGGACCATTTTAAGCTGAGGAAAAAAATAGCAGACAGTGACCCATAAATCTTGTCCTGTTCACTTCCTGTTTTCTCATGGATCTTAAATAGCACTGGAGCCCCCAAAACACGGCAAAATGCCTTGTATGCACCCAGAGAGCACCAGGACCACTTTGGGCAAACATGTTTGAGCCTGAGGATATGTGGTCCACAAGCTGGACTTTGCTTACCCATGGTATGTGATATATTTATCTGTGGATCTGTTTAGGATGAGCTACAATTAGGCCATTTCTGCACTCGACTGTTACAGCGCTGTTATTCCATTTCCAACATCCTATGGAATCTTGGAGTTTGCAGTTTCGGGAGGAAACCCCAGGATTCCATAGGATGTTGAAAGTGGAATAATCATGGAATAAGTGGAATAATAGCACTATAACAGTCTAGCGCAGAAATGGCTTTAGTCTGAATCTTGACCCTACCATGACTTGAGTAGAGAGTAGATCTCTCAGATACAACTCCCTATTGATCTCTAGTATGGTAGCAAGAGTGTACTCAGTACTAACTGGGATGAGGTGGCATCCCTGTTCTCTTCAGATACGTGACACTGAGGCCATTTCCACACTAACCTGTTATAGCTCAAAGGCCCCTCCCTAAATTGCAAACCCCAGGATTCCATAGAATGTTGAAAGTGGAATATTAGTGCTATAACAGGCTAGTGCGGAAATGGCCTGAGCCTAATTATCCTTCCTACTTCAGGCAATGAATGTTGGTTTATTTTGTGGGATTGTTGAAATGATGGAAGTAATATCTTGTATGCAGTGCTTCTAGCACTCTATAGAGCTCGCTGTACACATACCAGTGGTGATGATGATGGTGATTCTGACCCACAGTGTAATATTTTATTTGTTGCTAATTAGAATATTATTTTAATTTTTATTGTAGTTTGCCTTCAAGCTGTTTCCAACTTACGTTGGTTTTATCATGAAGTTGGCAAGATTTGTTCAGAGGGAGTTTGCCCTTGTCTTCCTCTGAAGCTGAGAGAGTGTGATTTGCTCAAGGTCACCTAGTGGGTTTCCATGGCTGAACAGGGATTCGTACCCTGGTCTTCAGAGTCATAGTCTGATTCTTAAACCTGCTGGCTCTCATTATTTTAATTATTGATGCAAATTTAATCTACGCCAACATTGGTAAGATATTATGGGGAATTGATTAGCTGTCGCTTCTTAATTTGTGTTATACCACGTTGTGTGTTATGTTGTTGTTGCTGTTATTTACCATCAAGTCAACTGCAATTGATGGAGACCTTATGAATGGGGGATCTGCAGGAATGGTGGTCATGAACTATCTTGCTCAGGTCTTCCAACTCAGGGCTGTGGCTTCCTTGGTTGAATCAATTCATATATAGCATACTCTCCCTCTTTTACTACTATTTTCCACATTACAGCTATTGGCATTAAAGACAAGCATTATTGTCTATTATCTCTTGCGAGCCAGACTGGTGTAGTGGTTTGATTGTTGGACTGTGGCTCAGGAGACCAGGATATAATTGTCCTCTCGGCCATGGGAACCCACTGGATGACCTTGGGCATGTCATACACTCTCAGTCCCAGAAAACCTTGTGATAGGTTCATCTTAGGGTCACCATAAATTGGAAGTGACTTCAAGGCACACAAGAATGACAACAATTATTGTCTATTCCAATGAGTCATGCTTCAGTCTTTATTGTATACAGGTGTTAATTGCAATATTTTATTTTTGCACAATCCTGTCTATAACATAGCTGTAGTTGAAGATTTCAGCATCTGTTGTGTGGAATGTAAATTAATATAGAAAATGAATGTGTAAATATTTCCTTTAGTAGTCCAGATGGATGCCTCCAACAGCTCACATGCAATAATTGCAACAAGGCATAAATGACTCAGTTCAGCATGGACACATCTGTGCTAAGAAGTTTATAATTTCACTTTATACCATTTTTGACAGCAATGGCTTGATATTATCTTTGAGTGGACCCAAGGTTGTGATCTAAATGATACATTGGGATTAATCTGTTCCAAAGGGGAGCAATTGCTATTTTTTATTATGTTTCCCGATGGTTTTTCCCAATCAGTGACGTTCCATTATGCTTAGTAGTGTGCTGATTAATGTTTTTAATCAAGATGTGACTTCACCTATTACCTGAGTAAAGCTAGTCAATTTATCAGATAATTAGAGAAGTTCACCTTAGAAATCTTTTGTCAATTCATACCCATCTCAAAGAACAGGGATGTGATCTTGTGGAACTTAAGCAACTTCAGAAGCATGTGGAATGGCTTCCTGTATGAGAGATATCAGTAAATGAAAGTTGCTTTAGAATCATGACAGCACCTTCTTATAAAAGCTTGGATTCCATTGATTTTCAGGGAAATTAAACTGCTTAGTCATGCAACCTCACATCTCGTTCTTTGTGTGATTCACAGTGAATCAGCAGATACAGAAAAATAGGCAAATACTAATAGTAATACCAAAGATCATCTTGTTTTATAAAGGACTCATTTACGAATGTAAATATTATTTCCCTGTTTTGGCTCTTTTGTGTGCTCACTGAATACAGTCATTTGGTAAAGTAAACAGGTTTAAACATTAAAGTTCCACATTACATGGTCAGGATTAGTCTAAATTGGTTGAGTGACCATTTTTGTTTTTGTTCCTTTTCTTATTACAATTTATTGTCATCCATTTGAGCCACTTTCACATTATTGGCAGTTTTGTGTATCTGGATGCCCCTCCTCCAATGCCTGCATGTGATCTGCAGAGATTGCTTTCATGAGAAACTAGTGTATATACCTGGCGTTGCCCGGGATTTTATTTTCTCATAGGTAATACTTGTTAAAAAGATTTGAGATCCTGTGCCTCTGATTCCCCAAACTGTCTTGTCTAGTACCTGTAACTTTTCTCCATATTCCCCAATCCAGTCTGTATTCAGAGTTGTTAACATGCAGAGGTTGGGTTTCTTAGGGAATACACTATTCTCCTCCTTGCTGCTAGGCCTTGTCTCCATAGCAACTGGCCTATTCCAGTGCCTGTAACTTTTCCCCATAGTCCTCAGTTGTCTGGTGACATTGGTGTACTGGCTTTTGATTTTTTTTCTTTCTGTTGAATTTGTGCAGTGGCATTACTTTTTTCTGGAAGCATTTTTTGTTTTGAATGTCAGCTTTAAGATTCCTCACATATGGAACCCATACAATGTACTGTGTAAGGTGAGAAGACCTTGTAAATATGTTGTGCATGTCACTTTAATTTTTCTCACATATGCCTCCCAAATGTTTTCTGGCATCCTTATTGATGGTAGGCCTCATCTCCATAGCAACCGACCTGAGGCCCAAGAGCTCTTGGCTGAGAATTCTAAAGGCCGCTCCCTAAACTGCCAACCCCAAGATTCCATAGGAGCTTCACAGGCAGCCAATCGTATGAGGTCTTCTCACCTCACTCAGCCAATTGTATGAGGTCTTCGCCTGCCTGACACAGACAAACAGACAAACTCACAGACAAACATTGACTTTTATATAGTAGATAATAATGAATGCAACCATTTGAAAACATGTATATTCTTTTCCTTGTTTGTTAATTATCCGGTAGCTTCTACATGGACCAGATTTTTAATGTTAATCAGAGGATTCCTTTGAACACAAAGTTCACACACATTTTTAGCTGTAAAGCCTCATGCCCCTTCTCCTGGCTTTTGTGAGAAACATAGCTGCTGAAAATAAGCAATTAAATAGACCATAGGACAATATTTTCTTTATTAAACTTTAATATTTCCTCCTGGCATCATGCTGTTAAAAATAATGGGCCATTTAACAAGTAAGCCGGGAGCAGCTACTCTTGAAGTCCAGACACCAAAATTCTAGATTTCATCGTGAGAGAGTTTGATCCAGCTCAGCTCAGCCCAGCCATTCCTACTGGTAAAACTGTGAACTCTAAATGTACATGCACCACTATTTCAGAGCTGAAACCTGGAACAAAACAGCAGAGTGTGGTCAAGATGGCAAAAGTTATTCATGAGGAAGAATACATAATCCAAGAGAAGCTACAGCAACGGCTTTTGCCAGAGCGTGTTGCAAAGGGTTAGACTCCACTCCCACCTCTCTTCTCCTTCTGGCTGAGTTAACTGACTGCAAACTACTTTTTCACTTTGAATTCAATTTGCGTCGATTGAAGTAAGCTGAGAACAACGAGAGAAAGTGGGAGGAGGGGAGAGAAACTGGAACCTTTTAGAAGCAGCTGAAAAAGTAGAATGATGTAGGATTAATTGGGGCTGCATCTTCCAAATTGGGACAGATACAGGGTAAAGCATGATTTTAATCTCCATTCCTACCTTTTGCAGTGCAAAGATCAAATGTCCAACTCTGCAAGAGGCTTTAAGGCTGTTGTTCGGATTTAGCTTTGGTATGCATATATGTACTGAATGAGGTTATAGCCTACATCTCTTGTATCTTGGGACTCAAGGAGTCATGCTTGGGGTGCTCATCTGCATACTGAAATGATACCTTTTAGCTTACCAGTAGACCTGTAATGAGGTGGCTCCTGCAGCAATGGTAAGCCTTGCAGTAGTTAAATATTGCAGCATTGTACCGTGCCCTTCAAACATCTTTGGAATCCTTTTGGAATCCTTTTGTCTGTTTGATATAGGCCTGAAAAATAAAATCTTCTGAAGCTATACCATGTGTTCTTTTAGGCAAGTTTTAAATATGCTTTAGGATGAAAGATGGAACAGTAGGTTGAGATTATAAGATTAGCTGTCTCTACTCTACCAGAGTTTGCTAAGTGGTAGGGGATGTGAATACAGTGGGCTGTCAATATCTGCTAGGGTTTGGTTCCAGGAACCCCCCGGATACCAAAATTTATGGATGCTCAAGTCCCATTATGTACAATGACATAGTAAAATGGTGTCCCTTATATAAAAAGGCAAAATCAAGGTTTGCTTTTTGGATTTTTTTTAATATTTCCAAGCTATGATTGGTTGAGTCCATGGATACAGAATCCATAGATGTGGAGAGCTGACTGTACTGTTGAGAATATTGGAAATGAAGAAGAGAATGAGAACATATTAGAAAACAATGACCATAGTATCTAACTTTAAAAAGAATGAAAGTGATTAAAAAGACATTGAAAAATAATCACAGCCTCTAAGTTCCAAAGATGGAAATCTATGCAGAACACAAATGTTGAATTAATTAATTGAGAACAGAGCAATCAACACCATGCAAATAAGGAAAGGCTTTAATCAAATCACCCCAATCATATAAACATATTAAAACTTTGTAACTAAAACATATCAAAAAGCTGCCCCCCTTTACGACCCTGTCCCATTTCATGGAAGACAAATCAGGGACATGAGTCTAATGGGTGTCAGTGTGGATTGTTTTCCTCTGATTTTAAAATACCTTTACCTTTTTTCATTTTGTAAAGTGCTGACAGTGTCACAGACCAAGGGACAGATCACCCTCTTCTATAAAAGAAAAGTTACCCAGGCATTGCAATGCAGTGTCTTTGTGTCTACAGTGTGGGTTGACACAAGTATATTGTTAATATCTCTGGTAGACAGATACAAGAAAAATATAAATACAAAATACTTTTACAGAACAAGCAGTTCAGTCCTGCTGCTCTTGGAACTTACTGGGCCAAAATTTACAAGGAAATAGGAAGTGTTCACATCTCAATCCTCACTTTCAGAGATCCATCAGTTTAAGATTCCTTGTACAGTTTCCACTTCATGCCTTTTTCTTGAGACTCTGAATCCCTCCTTGGAGTCCAATCTGATTTTTTTTAAAAAGTGTTTGCCTCTCATGTACCAGGTAACTCACACTCCAAGAACATGCTCTGATGTGAACGATAATTTAGGATTGCCATGAATACCAAAGACACACTTCTTGAGAACTTGCTGAAACTGATTAGTGCAAGCATTCCATATCTTTATAAGCAATTAATACAAATTCTCACTTGCCAAGCTCCTATTGATTAATAAGGAGTGGCCAGTAATTTCCCCCCCACTTCCCAGGCTGGTGTCTGTCTCTGGGCTGCTTAACCTTCAACAGTGGGTGATCCATCCATCTCCAAGTCTTCTCAGTTATCTCAGTCCCATACTTTCCCATAACAGCCTCTGCCCAATGTTTTCCTACTTTCATTTTTCTAGCCTTCCTTTTCTTCTAGTTATGTGATACATTGTAGTAGCATGTTGTAGGTTGTAATTACATAGGATGCAAAATAGTAAGCATCATGGATTACATAGAATACAAAGTAGCAAGTGTCAAAAATCACACATTACCAGACCTTCTTTTCTCTCTGTACCTTACATACATTTCCCCCTTTTAGAATCATAGATCATAGAATCATAGAGTCAGCGGAGACCACAGGAACTATCCAGTCCAACCCCCTGCAATGCAGGAACCCACATAAAAGCACTCTCAACAGATGGCCATCCATCCTCTGCTTAAAAACCTCCAAAGAAGGAGACTCCGCCATACTCCAAGGCAGCATATTCCGCTGCTGAACAGCTCTGACTATCAGGAAGTTTTTCATTGGCCATTTCTGCACTACATTGTTATAATGCTGTTATTCCACTTTCAACATCGTATGGAATCCTGGGGTTTGCAGTTTAGGGAGAGGCATTTAGAATTCTCAGCCAGAGAGCTCTTTGGCCTCATCTTCAAAAAAGGGGAAAAAAGAAGAGCCCCAAAATTACTGCCCAGTCAGTCTGACATCAATACTGGGAAGGATTCTAGAGCAGATTATTAAACAGACAGTCTCTAAGCACTTAGAAAAGTAATGCAGTGATCACTAAAAGTCAACATGGGTTTCTCAAAAACAAGTCATGCCAGATTAAATTTATCTTTTTTTTAATGGAATTATAAGCTTGATAGATGAAGGGAATGCTGTGGATGTAGCATATCTTGAATTCAGTGAGGCCTTTGACAAGGTCCCCCATGATATTCTTGTAAAGAAGCTGATAAAATTTGGGCTAGACAATGCTACTGTTAGGTGGATTTGTAATTGGTTGACTGATCAAACCCAAATGGTGCTCATCAATAGCTCCTCTTCGTCCTGGAGAAAAGTGACTAGCGGGTTGCCTTAGAGTTCTGTCCTGGGCGCAGTGCTATTCAACATTTTTATCAATGACTTGGATGAGAGAACAGAGGAAATGCTTACCAAATTTGCAGATGACACCAAATCAGGAGAGGTTGCTAATACCTCAGAGGACAGGATCAGAATTCAAAATGACTGTAACAGATTAGAGAACAGGGCCAAAACTAACAAAATGAATGTCAACATGGAGAAGTGTAAGGTACTACACTTGGAGAGAGAAAAAAATGAAATGCAAGATATAAGACGGGTGACACCTGGCTTGATCACATACATGTGAAAGGGATCTAGGAGTCTTGGTAGATCACAAGTTGAACGTGAGTCAGCAGTGTGATGCAGCAGCTAAAAAAGCAATTGTAGGCTGTGTCAATAGGAGTACAGTGTCTAGGTCAAGGGAAGTAACAGTACCACTCTATTCTGCTTTGGTCAGACCTCACTTGGAATAGTGTGTCCATTTCTGGACACAACAATTCAAGAAGGATATTGACAAGCTGGAATGTGTCCAGAAGAGGGCAACTAAAATGGTAAAAGACTTGGACACCATGCCCAATAAGGAGCGGCGTAGGGAGCTGGATATGTTTAGCCTGGAGAAGAGATGGCTAAGAGGTGACATGATGTATATGTTTAAATATTTGAAGAGATATCATATGAAAGATGGAGCAAGTTTGAAACTAGGACATGGAGCAATGGCTTCAAACTTCAGAAAAAAAGGGATTCCATCTAAACATTAGGAAGAACTGATGGTAAGAGCAGTTTGACAGTGGAATACAATGCCTCGGAATGTGATGGCATCTGCTTCTTTGGAGATTTTTAAACAGAGGCTGTCAGGAATGCTTTGAATGTGTACTCCTGCATGGCAGGTGGTTGGACTTGATGGCTCTTGTGGCTTCTTCCAGTTCTTTGATTCTATGACTGTCTACTCTTTCTTCATAGGAATCTGCACACTGATAGTAATCGTCTTTTTCATGCTCAAATGGAGGGCTCAGTCATGTACAGTTGGCCCTCCACTTTTGCAGGTTTGACTTTTGTGGATTTGGCTATTTCTCCAACTCCTCCCCCCACCACCTTAAGTGCGTCTTTTCTGGGGGAACATTCCCTCTTGGTGGCTCCAGTCAGGCCACATGATGCTTTAACAACCCACCTCTGGTCCTCCTCTTCGTCTGCCAGCCACTGCCTTGCCAGCTAAGCATGGCTCACAGCCTGATTTCTCAGCACCACAAACCCAATGTCCCCCACACTCAAGGAATGAGATGGACAAGAGAGAAGAAATATAGGGTCACCATGCTGATCCCTCCCTTTCTCTGGTCTGTTTGGGACTCTTTGTACCACTCTTGATATTTGTGATTTTTCCACTTTTGTGGGGGGCCTACACCCCTAACCCCAGTGAATGTGGAGGGCTAAGCATAGCTGTATCATCACAGTAAACTTCATAGATAAATTGTAAGAATTCATAGGAGGTCAAACCCTTTTGCCCAATACTAATAGGATGGCCAAATCGTTCATCAATTTTTCCACCTAGAGAAAAGTAGGAAAAGAGGTGGGTAATGCTAGGTCTCTATAGTCTTTTTCTAGAAGGATTGTGGAATCCCTAAAAAGACACTTTCACATTCCTTTTCCTCCTGGAAGAACAGAGATGTTCTCTAGGGAATAAAGAATACTGACAGCTTGTGATGTTTATGTTTGTTTGCTCATAATATGTAAGTTAAGCATGTGTAGGGTAGGCAAGTACCAGATGGTGCTAGCTTTTAAAGCGGGATCAGTTATTTCTCAAAAGTCAACAGTGTTCACTTGGGTGGTGACCTAGCTAACTTCAGAAGGTAATCGTCATACCCTCCAACGTTTCACAGATGAAAAACCAAGGCGCGGGTGGCCAAGCAGTGTTAGCAGAATGTGGTCAAGATGGCAAAAGTTGTGAATGAGAAACAGCACGCAAACCAGGAGAAACTGCAACCGTCTGCTTGTGTCTGAGTCTACAGGCAAGGGGAAGATTTTGCCTCTTCCTTTCCTCTCACACTCCTTTGACTTAATTGAGTGCAGACTACTTTTTTTACTTCGAACTCAGTTTGCAGCAGTTGAAGTAAACAAAGGACAATGAAGGAGAGTGGGAGGAAGAGAGAGAAGCTGAGACGTTTTAAAGGCAGCTGAGAATGTGAGATGATAGAGGATTAATTGGGACTGTCCTTGTTAAACTGGGACAGTTGGAGGATATATAAGATTTACAATGTCCTTATTATATATATTCTAACTGCCAAACTGTTTCCATTAGCCTCAATCCAAGGAAATAAAAGATATTTAGTATTCAGTAGCCTCCAGCTGTCAGAAGCCATTAAATAAATAGTTCTGGCTGTTATTAGTGATAGATGCTTCTCTGTGATCTTGAGATGAAAATTCTCAATAAAAACTTGTTGATTTTTTTTAAAGTCTTAACTCCTCTGCCCTATTGAAAGTACAGTGAGCTAAATTCAGTTCTTAGTCTCAACTAGAAGAGGCTACTGAGTGAATGAAACTTGCATTCACTTAACAAGGTCTATGAATTCAATTGGTCTACTGTAGTTAAGACTAACAAATTTATCCCATTTTTAAAAGAAAATCCAGCTTCTGCTTGTAAGAAGACTTTTTAATGCGCTCTAATTTGTTTTAATTTTTGCCATCCACAGGAGTGCTAGAGTGCTCATGCAGAGTTTTAAAGTAATTTAAAACAAAACTGCATAGCCATAGTATTCTTAATTTGAATTATAACCCAAAGATGATTAATGGGGTTGAGGACGCTCTGCAATATGGTCAGTGTTGTGAGCTAACAAAATTCATATATTTAGTCCCTTATCACCTCCATTTCTAGTTATTAGTTATGCAAAATAAGTTATCTGTTGCTTGATGCCACACATCATTCAGTTTCTTGCTCTTCTAAGAGTCTGAAGTACCCCATATTAACATTGACAGTCATGGTTATTTAAATATTTGTATATCCACCCACGAAACGCATATATGCGAATGCAGACAGAACTATATTCAGAATAACAATTGCAGTGTTTTTATATTTTTTTAAGGAAACCAGTCATTACCATTCATAACCATTGAGTTCATCTGGTGTTGAATAATCAGCCTTGGTTAATCAGTGCATTCTGTCACCTGTTAATCTCTAGAAAATTCTGTCAATAAGTATAGTATTTTTCATGCAGTGGCTGTTCTGGTCTCCTTATCATGGTGCAATAATGAGCTTGAAGCTGTGTAACTGGATATAACAGTCTAAAAGGACTGAGGAAATAGCTAGCAATTTGCAAAATGAAACAGTACACTTATTTCCAAAACATGGTGTTGTGTTTTTTTTAAAAATTCAATGGAATCCCTCTGCTGCTTTCCATTATCTACTCAAGGATAATCATTAGTGCTGAGGACTGCTCATAGCCATCTGAGATTAGAAGCACTCTCAGTATCTACTATAGAGTTTTTTCGTTGGATAATATGCAAGGAAATACCCTACAAGAAAACTAGAGGAGATGGTTGTTTAGCTGCAGATTTTTTCCATATTGAAGGAAATAACCCTCTTCCTTGGTCCTTTGAAATGTCATATCTTAACTTCACATTTCTTGATAATGCGCAACATTGCCTGCAATGAACTAAAAAGTGACCTACTTGGGTTAAAAGCAGCACACACTCATTATTGTCTTGGTGGTTACAGAAGCAGCTCTCTAAAGAAATTTTTTTATCATCATATAAACTGTTCAAGAAGGAAATTGACAAGCTGGAACATGTCCAGAGGAGGGTGACCAAAACAGTGAAGGGCCTGGAAACCATGCCGTATGAGGAGCGGCTTAGAAAGCTAGGTATGTTTAGTATGGTAGCCATGTTTAAATGTTTAAAGGGTTGTCATGTTGAAGATGGAGCAAGCTTGTTTTCTGCTGCTCCAGAGACTAGGACATGAGCAGTGGATTCAAACTACAGGAAAAGAGATTTCACCTAAACATCAGGAAAAACTTCCTAACAGTAAGAGCCATTTGACAGTGGAATATACTGCGTTGGAGTGTGGTGGAGTCACCTTCTTTGGAGGTTTTTAAACAGAGGCTGGATGGCCATTTGCTGGGGTTGCTTTGGGTGTGTGTTCCTGCATGGCAGGGGGTTAGACTCAATGGCCATTGTAGTCTCTTTCAACTCTATGATTCTATGATTCCATGTTGCTGTAATGTGCAGAATTCATTTTTATATGGAGAATCATTAAGAAATGTGTTTTCTGAAATCCAGCACAGGAATTTCTCTGTTGCTTGATGAGCTGATTCTAAAAAACCTGTGCAGGATATTGTCCATGATCTCACTGAAGTGATTTCAATGATAGAGTTGATTTAGATGGATACCCTGAAATCAGTGAGATGAAAAAGTGCCTCACTTCAGCTTGATTGTTGCATCTGTTCTGTTGAGTTTGAAATATCATCCTATCATTTGTTCAGTATCGTTCAAAAGATTATATTTCAGGTGATAAATGGCCATTGTTACTGGTAAATCCAAATAATCACAGAAATTGGTGTCGATGACTGATAGTAAAAAGCCAAATATGATCTTCCTTCTGTCCCAATTAGGCTGGAAGTAGCCTTGGATTCATCTTAAAAGAGTTGTTGATTAGAACTCTGTATCTTCTCTGATCTTGAAAGCTATACAGGATCAGCCCTGGTTAGTACTTGGATGGGAGGCTGCCAATGAATACCAGGTGTTGTAGGCTATATTGCAGAGGAAGGAACTGGCAAAACCACCTCTGAATATTCCTTGCCTAAGAAAACTCTGTGAAATTCATGGGGCCACCATGAGTCGCCGGGCAACTTGAAGGCACATATACTCACACGTGCGCACACACATACTCACTTACTTTGAGAAATTCATTGGCTGTTCCTACTGTATACAGTGTCAATTTCATGTCTTTATCACATCTAGGAAGATGGATGCATTAACAAAACCAGCTTTATTCTGGTTTCAAATAGGGGAATAACTATTTTAAATGTGTCAAAGCTACTTCTTATTTATTTGCTTTTAATGAGACCACTTGCTGATGGAGGGGAGAAGCCTGATTTTGGCTTTTATTATCTACCAGGAATTCTTAGCTTTCAGTAGCAGCAAGCAATGAAGGAAGCTTGAAGAAAAAAGAATGCTAGTTTGTAGATCAACACCCTTAGGTTCAATATGTCAAACTATGTCTTGTTTTTCTTTTGTCATGAGAATGTATATATTTGATAAGTCTTTATTTATAATCTTCTTGATAGCGAAAATCCAATATTTAACCATACTGGCTTCTCAGAACCTTTCTGCACTACACTGTTATAGCGCTATTATTCTACTTTCAACCTCCTGTGGAATTCTGGGGTTTGTAGTTCACTGAGGCCAAAGAGCTCTCTGGCCGAGAATTCTGAAGGCCCCTCCCTAACTGCAAGTCCCAGGATTCCGTAGAATGATGAAAGTGGTGTAAGAGCACTATGACGGTGTAGTGCGGAAAGGCCCCCACTGTAGATTTCTCTTTAACCATGTCTTTATAACAACAATCATGGACTTATGTCCATATTACTTGATATTTCTTCTTTCAGTTCTCTAAGCACTTGTGTTCCTGTACAACTCTGGATTTTATCTTCTTAAGTTTTGGGTTATTCATGAGTCACTTGATCAACTATATCAAAGGAATACTCAATTTGTTGTGCCTGTGAGTTCCCTTGTGGCACTGTAAAAGCAATAGCTGTGGAAGCTGATAACGAATGTAAAAAACTCCAGTTTTGCAGGACTATTTTAAAAACCTTTTTTATTTTAGATCTTTTTGTGTTTACATTTAACTCGTACAACTATAGGAATAAAGAAATATAACTTAATGATTTTAGATTATGAGGGTGGTTTTTTTTTTAGTCTTCAGATAAGTTCATTAGTTCTTATTGTTAGTTTCAGCATGATTATGTGGGCTATTAGCCTACTTACAATGCCCTACAGAAATATTCTTCCCTTTTTTATTTTCCCATATTTTGTTGTATCACAAATTAGAATTGAAATGGATTTAACTGGAATTGTTGAAAGTTAATAATAATCAAGACTTTGGAAGTGCATAATATTTTTTATTGCGGCATAAACATTAAGCAAAGAAAATCAAACTGTCATTTCTTGGTTATTTAAGTATTTGCCCCCATCCCCACTGAGTCAATATGTGATAGAAGCACAGTTGGCAGCAATGATGGCTGCAGATCTTCTTGAATATGTCTCTGTCAGCTTTGTGCATCGGGATCCAGCAGTTTTTGACCATTCTTCATGGCAAAAGTGCTCCAACTGTTTCAGGTTGGGTGGGAACTGTTGATGAACAGCCACTTACAAGTCTTGCTACAGATCCATTGGATTGAGGTCTGGGTGTGGAATGGGCCATTCAAAGACACTCATCAAGTTTTTGTTTTTAGATTATTCAAATGTCATTTTGTCAATGTTCAGAGTCATTGACCTGCTGGAAGGTGATCCTCCATTCCAATCCCAGGTGTCTTGCAGTCTTAAACAGGTTTTCTTTTAGAATTGCCCTGTATTTGACGCCATCCGTCTTACTCTCCATTCTGCTGATGAAAACCATCTCCACAGCCGCCACTCCCATGCTTCACCATAGGGATTGGTTCTCAGGTAATGAGTGCTGTTGACTTTGCACCACATATAACAGGTTTTGTTTTGTTTTTCCAAACCAGACCAGAGAACCTTTGTCCCCATGTTTGCTCTGTCTCCCGAATGTACTTTTGCAGACTCCAAATGAGCTTTAATATGGATTTGTTTTTGCAATGGCTGTCTTCTCACCACTGTTCCTCAACACCCAACTTGTGGAATGCCCATGAACAATTTCTCCCAGTTCAGCTGCAGATCTCTTCAGCAACTTCAGAGTTACCATTACCCTCTTGTTTGCTTCCCTGACTAATGCCTTCCTTACCCATTCCCTGAGTTTTGATGGAAAATCTTTTCTAGACAGAAATATCAGTTCAGCTTTATTCTTTCCATTTTGTAATAATGGATTGAACAGTGCTCAAGAGGATGTTCATAGTCTGAGATAGTCTTTTTATTATTCATCCCTGCTTTATGCTTCTGCACAAATTTATCCTGGACATGTTTGGATAGCTCCTTGCTTTTAATGATGGTGTTTGTTTGAATACACTGCTCAGCAAACTCTGTGACCTTCCAGAAACAGTTGTATTTAATCAGAGATCTGATTAAATACTGGAATTGCACATGGGTGGACTCTATTCAACTGTTAAGATGGTTTCTAGTGACATTGGATTGTGTTGGTGCTTGTTTACACATGTCACAGAAGGGGAGTTGAATTCTTATGCAACCCAAATGTGCCATTTTGCTTATGTTTTATGTATAGTTTGTTCCACAAAGAAACTATTTTGAAACTTCCCAGCGTTCGGTATCTTGTGTATATCAAGAGGTAACAGTCCATTTCAAGTCCAGGTTATAACACAACAGAATATGGAAAAATTAGAGGGGAATGAACATTTCTGCAAGGAACTGTACACTTTAGACATTATGCCCTCTGAATCCAGAAAGGAGCCCTTTGTGTTAAACTTTAAATGTAAAAACGGAGAGCAATTAACATGTACAAATATTTCAAATTATTATTTTCTAGTTTCATCACATTTTTTTCTTCAAACAACAAAGCACTGCTGATTCCTAAAGAATGTTTTCTACAAGTATTTCAGGTTTTTGAATCAGTGTTCAAGGGCAAAGAGTAATAACAGTAGCAAATATCTATTAGCTGTCTGATCCAGCTCCACCAAAATAAATAGGTGAAAGCCTTTTTTTTGGTAGATGAAAGTTGCTACTTTTGACTTTCATGTTAGCTTATATCAAAACTTTGAACGGTAGTCAGGATTCTTCTTAGTAGTGTGCTAAAACCAGGACAGTTATGACAGTAATACTGTGTAGCAGCATCCAGTGAAATCAGATGGAAGAAGCAGTAAATATATTCTGAGATGGGATCCCTAATTGTGCCTGGAAAGAGCATCTGTTACATAAGACCGAGAGTGTGTTTTGTAAGAAGACTACATGCAGCTCTTACCTTTATAAACTGTATAAACTTTACCCAGCTAGTTACCTGTTATTGTATTTTCTTTATCTTTATTTTTAAAATTAAGTTTTTCCAAAATACAGAATCTTGCATATCAAGCCTACAGATGCAAACCCACCATTCCATCTTCTCCAACATTTCACAGATAAAAACTGTGATGTATGTAGCCAAGCAACATCAGAATGTGGTCGAGATGGCAAAGGTTATTAATGAGGAAGAATGTGAGCTAGGAGAGGCTGCAGCAGTCTGCTTTTTGCCTGAGTCTACAGGGAAGGGGAGAGTTCAGCCTCTTTCTCTCCTCTTCCCACTGCTGACTTAACCAATTGCAAACCATGTTTGCACTTTGAACTCAGTTTGCAGCTATTGAAGTAAGCAGAGGACAGGGGGGAAAGTGGGATAGGGAGGGGAAAAAACTGGAACATTTTAAAAGAAGTGAAAAAGTAGGACAACAGAGGATTGACCAGGGCCTCCACCAAATGGAGACAATTTGAGGGTGTTCCATTCTGCAAAGGAAATAGGTTAAGGTGGGTTAGTAACCCTACAGGCCAGAATCTTTTGTATTTTGGATATCTGGCCCATCTTATTGAGGAAGACTGTTAATGCTTTTACTTTGTTTGTATCTGCTTGCTTGAGTGGTTGTTCTCTTCTTTGCTGAAGGTGAAAGAACACAGAGTATTTTCTAGCTGAAAACTTGAACTGAAATCAAAACGTAAATTGCAGTGCAAGTAAAATGTCACTTTGTCAGTTCAGGAGATTGTGAAGGTAGTGATTGCCACAGAACAACATATATATTTTCATCTGTGAGAAAGTACCAGGCCTTTAAATCTTAGATCCTAAGACAATTTGTAGGTATACCGCCCTATCATTGAAGTGATGAGGTACCACTTTAGCAAGCTGGACCAGAAGTTGTGAATTAGCCAAGAAATGCATGTAACTTCTAGAACTGGAAGTAACAACTAAACAAGATACAATGGAAGATTAATGAATGGATTTTGAGAATTTGAGAAACAGACCTGTTTTAAAATTACAAGATATGTAGAAGGAGGTATAATATAGATGTGTCAACTCAAAAGCATGAGGACCAATGCATTTTAATCATGTATTAAGTAATAGATACGTTAAGTCTAATATGATTTGTGGATTCCCCTGCCCCACGTTAACTAAAGTTCCATATAGTATGAACTCTTATTCTCTCAAGATGAAAGGCCTCTCACCTCCTTTCTCTAATTTTAGTTTTTGTGGAAAACCAGTGTTCCAGGCACTGGCTGTTTCTCCAGCTGTGGTGACCTGGATCTTGCCACTGTTTGGATTTGGCCACCTAACAGTGAGCTTGATTTGGCACAGAAAAGTTTGAAAGTGTTCATAAGCAAATACTGGTCCAAATACAATGTATAATTTATGGGCTGAAATAAATATCCTTCAGTTGAAGGTGAGATAAAGGTCACTGCATCTCAATGTGTGTGCCAAGTAATAGTTTGGCCACTTTTCATGGCTGCCAGCTGGCCGGGTTTATAGTAAAGCATCCATCTTGCCCACCTTTGTACACAGTGTTTACTTTGGGAGGACACAAGAATTGCTCATGGTTGAAGACAGATTAGACCGAAGGAGAAGGCAGTGAATGGAACTGTTCTTGCCTTCGCCGCATTATCAAGCTATGCCCAGTACAGACACATCTCAGTTAAGAAAGTCTCTGTTGTCAAAACTCCTTTTAATAAAGGATTTTTATGCCCATCCTATCTCCCTTTTATTCCTTATCATTTGTCTATCTCTAAGTGTTTTTAGCATCATCATCATTGGGGAGAAGTGAAGGGGGGCTGGTGAAACACAAACTGGGTGTCAGGTTGCAGCAGTATGTCTGCTGCAGTAAGCAATGCAATTAACAAACTTTGATCTGGGAGATCGTGGGATTCTGCTGTAGCCAGTTTTACTGTAGCTGAGTATACAAGCAAGTTAACCAGCAGTTGCTTCCAGAATCCCTTACTGATCATGCGTGAACAGCAAAGTGGACAGATAGGGGAGAGTAATCAAGCCTTCTGCTACCCCTGTCCCCAGCATGTTAAAAAAGATAAATAAATCTGTAAGTCTGGCCACCAAAATAGAAAATAAAATAAAATTGTAGACTTGTGAAAGAAAAAGTAATATTTGGGTACATTTTGGAAGAAGTCTTCAAGTGGTGATATTCAAAAGATGGATCCCGTTTGGGAGAAAGGCGGGATACAAATTCAACAAACACATTGTTTTTGTTTACTGTTACCTGACCTGATTGTCTCATTACACAGGCATATTATTAATTTGGAACCAATAGTTTGCTGAAACATGTCAAACTGCTCTTATTTTTTGTGGTGTGGGAACTTAACTTGAATCTTTCTGTGATATTTCTGCCCTGGTACCAAATTTTCTGTTAAAGAAGTAATGCTCAGGAATGTGTTTTCTTTGTTAACTGTGGTGTACCTGTGTTGCTCAGGTATTTTCCCCAAAAGTATTCCCAAAAGAACAATTGCTTCTTGATGATGGTTTAAAGTGCTCAAGAGGATTGGTTACTTCCTTAGGATTCTGTACCTCCATGAGCTATGAATGTCTCACATATGTTGACAAAGGGATTCATGTCTTGTGAGCATTCTGTATATTTTAACTGCCAGAGTGCGTATTACTTTTAATACCCAGAGTGAGAGACCCAGCGTGGTTTAGCGGTTTGAGTGCTGGACCATTATACTCTGAAGACCAGGATTGGAATCCCTGCTTGGCCATGGAAACCCACTGGGTGACCTTGGGCAAGTCACACTCTTTCAACCTTGCCAAGAAAATTCCATGAACAAATCTTGCCAAGAAAATCCCACGATAGGTTTGCCTTGGGGTTTCCATAAGTCGGAAATGAGCTGAAGGCATACAATAACAACAAAATTAATAATAGAATGACTGAATATTGGGTTTGGATCAGGAAAGCCTGAAGTGAGATACCTAATGGACTATGAGGTTCATAAAATGTCAGTAGGCAGGTGATTTATCTCTGTGGAGCTTACCTTTCAGGAGTGCTATGTAGGATAAAATGGAAGAGTTTTCATTGAACTGTAAGCAGGTGGAATGAAGAGTGAAGAGTAACTTCATCAAATGCACCATACTGTTTAAGACTCCCTAAGCCCAAGTGTACTGTGTAAACACAGAAATAGATCAGTTTTGGATTCTAGTCATTTCTATCCTAAATTGTCCATTTTAACGTTAGCTATTTTGTCTAGTGGCGGATGGTATTCATAACAGTGCACAGAAGGGAGCATAGAGGTAAAACTTTATTGTACCAAGAGGCACATCTGGTACTTTCTCTGGCCGTATTTTTTTTCCTTATCTGATTTCGTAATTATCTGTTAAGGACACACAATTCAATAGGTGACAGGATTAAGGGAATGAAATAACTAGGACTTTGGAGAACCCATCAGATGCAAAAATCCTCCTTGAAATCAGTACATGCCTAAAGAACTGTATCCAATTTGGTGTGCATATTTGTGTACAATTTCACAGTAATTATTTTCTTTTAGTGAAACAAACCTGTGAAACACTACATTAGGCCAAACCATCTCTTTCAGCTTGCTTAATCATTATTGGCACATGCCCATGAATCAATGAGTCAAATATTTTTGCACTCTTTTTAGCTGAATTTAGAGTTTCTGTATCGTGCCAACCAGACATCTTGGAGACTGAATTCTTCTCTGCACAGAGAACAACTGCAGCATAAAAACGAAGTGGTGTGTAAGGGGCATGATTTTTTAAGTCTGCATGGGGTGGCAAAATTGGCAGGCTTGTTTTTGAATTGTGGAAAAAGCAGTATATTTTAAAGGGATTTGTACTTGGTATTTATGCCACATAGTAATTACAGTAAAGCTCAGAGCTTGGAATATTAGGTTTGAAAATTAATTTGATAATGTTTAATGTTAGATATTGTGAAATTGATTTACTGGCATAAACACTAATAAGCAAAATAGTTTAACTCATTGAGTTAACATAAATTAACTAATTGATCAAAATGTTAATGTTGCATCCAGGCCATAGGAATTACAGAGAACAAAATAGAAGTTGCTACTGATGAAGTTAGGGGAACATACCTTAGGCATTCTTTTGCTCCACAAATCCAGTTAACTGACCAGGGCTCCACAAAGATTTTTTCTCTCCTCAGCCTTCCTCCCTGCTGTCTTCTCAAAGAAATTACACAGATTGCCTTGTTTAACAACAGAGTGAAAAGAGTTCAGTTCTAAAATTCTAAAATTTCTTTTCCTGAGGTCTTTCTCTTTTCCTTGATATACAGAGGGAGGGGTACTCATCTGAACAGGTCTAATGACTTAATTCGCTAAACCTTGTTTTTAACTTCAGTGTTAATTGAGGAATCTAGAGGGCTAGATGAAATCACTAGAAAATCCATTGTGAATTAATAAATTAATGGGGTAATCAGTGAGTTAGGTCCAAGCACACTTCTTTTGAATAGATAGGTAGCCAGACAGACAGACTTGTGCCTTTGGCATTCATAGTCCACAGTCTAATTTAATTGTCTTATGACAATGATTTTTCATTTGTGAAATGTTTATGAGTTGACACCTGAGGAATAATCTTATGTGGTGGGCACTAGGGATGGGCAGATTTCAGGCTTTGAGGTTTTATTAAAAAAGGTTTTATTAAAACCTCAAAAGCCACTGACAATTGACTGAGGGATGGAAAATGGAGCCACATGCCCTCTGGCCATCCATCCCATCCCCCTTAGCCTATGTATCTGAAATAATATCAGGGCTTCTGCTATAACAGTACAACAGTGCTACAAAGAGGACTTTTACATGAGGAGAACAGGAAAGCTGGAGAAGAAGTTGGTAATATAAGTAAGCTGTAACAAAAATTTTAAAAGGCACCCTGTTGAAACTATTGGGATCAGAAGTCACTGGAAACCTGCTTCACATCATCCAGAAATTTACCGGTAGGTGGTGATCTTCTGCCTGCTTCTTGCTTAAAACCCAATGATCTTAATTTTGTTTTGATTTTTTTTTAAAAAAAAACCAGGGCCACCTTTAGGCAAAGTAAGGAAGAAACTCGGGCAGGAGTGGCAAATTCACTTCTGAGAGCCCACTCCCCTGCCACTCTGTAGAAGATGAAGCCAGCCACCGGTTAGATAAATAAGAGATGCTGGCATCACCAGAAACACCTCCATGATATTGTGGCGAACAAGCAACCACTGCTGTGTGTCAGTAGAGTGGAGCTACATCCATTCATCTATGTGTATGATCTCATTGTAACCCTTCCACTTGTACTTCTCCTATTTCTTCAGTCCGAATTAATATTTCCAATGTTTATGTGTCCATATTTCCAGCTGAAATAAAACTCCAACAGAAGGTGCCTCTGACCTAAAGAAGAGGGGTTCTTTTTCCCACCACAGAGATTCTGCTGCTCTTGCCCCTCACTTTTCATGTACTTAATTGAACTAAGTACCTAAAAGAGTACTCTAAGAGTGGATGGAATTGCAGAACAAGATTAATGCTTCTAGAAGTAGCCCCTGAACCAGATCCACCCCAAGGATGTTCATCCCTCAGCCCAAACTTCTCCTCCTTAGTAGAATACATCATAGGGTGGGTGGGGTGGGATGTGGCAGCTGCTTGCCTTGCATAAACCCTGCCAGTCTTGAGTCTTTTTATCAGTTGTGTGCAGCAAGCCAGTAAAGCAGACAAGGTATTCCTCTCCTAACATGGGGGAAGGAGTGGAGAGAGGTAACATGAATCCAAATATGCTGTTCAAAACTGTTAATTCTCCTGGGTGGATTCTTTGAGATTCATGCATACACATCCATTTTACACCTGAAGGAAATCTGTGATGAGTCTCTTTGATAATACAAATGCTCTGTGCCATGTTCCCCAATCAGACATTAGTATGTGTACTCCCATGCACATACATGTGGAAGGAAGGTAGGAGAGAGGGAGGGAAGAGAAGGGAAGGGAAGGGAGGCAGGTGACCACTCAGAGCTGTGGGTCTGCTGCTGTGAGTGAATAGGGGTAGTACATGATATTGGTGGAGTGCAAGCACTTTCCTTTCTTCCTCAGGTGACAAGAGAGCTTTGGGTCTTCCTGTTAATGGTAGCTTCTCCTAGCTACACCTCTATTTTTCTGAAGTTGTCTCTGTGGAGGTTTCATATTGCAGATTAACATTAGGGCTGATTTTAAGGAGATAACTGTGTTGGCTTGTTTTAGTTTCAGAAGGAAAAGTAAGTGGTGGAGCTCAGGGAAGGAGAGACCTAGCACCACCTTTGGGACTAACTGATATATTTCAGCATAAGCTTCCATGGACTCCAGCCCACTTTATCAGATGCAAGATGCAACCTTACATTGATGTAGATCAGTTAGTTTCAAGGGTGTTGTGAGATCCTTCCTCTTGCCCCATGTTTTTCCTTCTTACACTGGGACTGAGGTTTCTTCCTTTCAACATTCTGAGATAATGTCTTTGAATTTTGTCAGATCATACAGTGAAGGCACGATATCTTGTTTGATCTCAAATAATAAACAGGGTCAGCCCTCATCAGTACTAGGAAGCGGGGTTGCCAGGGAATATGAGGTACTTTAGGCTGTATTTCAGAGGAAGGTAACAGCAGACTTTCTCAGAATAAATCTTACTAGGAAAACCCTATGATAGGGTTACTGTAAGTCAGAGTCGACTTGAAGTCACATAACAACAACAGCAAACTAATTAACACTGATAGCATTTGCAATTGCATTCATGCGATCAGAAAATAGGTTAATGGCCTTATCTGGCTGCATTTGTCTTTTATATATTTTTTTAAACAGTAGTGATCACGTTGGCTAAAAGAAGGAATGGCTGGCACCTGAAAGAGCAACAGGAAAAGCCTTGGCCAGACATTTAGTTTAATCTGATCAAAGATTTGTTGAATTATGAACCAGTTATCAAAAACTGAGTCGGGCTGCAGTCCCGTGTTCCCTTACATTGGATGAATGTAGTGGGATACTGAAAAAATACACACACAGTTAACCTTGCAGCTTAGATTACTAGTCTTTTAGTATTCAGTAGCAAATATTGGAATTATGATGAGAACAACTTGGAAAGTTCAGATGTATGAAAATGTCTATAGTGTCATAGCATTATATATGGTGGATAAAGTAAGTAAAATCTAAAAGCTGCTGCTCCCAGAAGAAAGTTTTATTTGGATCATTTATTTCCTCCTGGCATTGCCTTTTCATGAAGCTCATAGAAGGACATGAGAGACCTTGTTCCCATGCAGGGGACATTTACAGCATACAAGAGCAGATTACGTATGACAGTAGTGACAGCAGAAACCATTTAACCTGGAAAAAGAAAGATAAGCCTCCTATAGGTACACTGTGTCCCGTGCTTTATTCCTATCAGCTGCGTCTGTGGCTCCAAGTGCCCATTCGAAAGCTGCTCCTCACCCTCTCTGACTTCTTCTGTATATGACCTTATATACATCATTTTGCTATTGAAAGTGACTTGTTGCTGGATTTTCTTCCTAAAATGACCCTTCCATGCTCCACATGGGTTACATGCCCCTTCCTTTTCCATGCATCAGTTTATAAATAGAACTGCCCTGGTAGACTTCACTTGGCCTACCCTGTTGTCCTCTTATGCGAGTTATTTTTTGATCTAAAAATAGAACTCTGCTAGTAGATCTGCATTGCCGAGATTCTGAAAGTTCAGATCTAAACCATGCTGTAATTAAGCAATGTGTTAGGAAAGCGCATGGGCGACATTACTGCTCACAATCTTCACAGCTTGAAACCATTTCTAAGACCCAAGAATATAGCAAATGTTGAGAACTTTATGTGAAAACACTTTGAAAAAATATAATTATAGAATACTGAAGTGTCCTTATGGAAGCATAAGAATTCATATATGATTCTGAGTAGAGATAGAATCTGTACTGAAAGGAAAAAAAATAAGATGGTGTTCTGGATTATCAGTTTTGGTGTTCTAGAGTAATAGTATCCAAATTCCCAGAATGGTTCCAAATTTCTCCTTTGATAGAGAATACAGTTTTCTTGTTTGCTGTTGTAGACAGTTAGAGCAGGAGTATACATATGAAATTTCTGTACTAAAAAAATTCCACACTAGAAGTATTTATAAATGATTACAGGGCTGTAAAAGGTTAAAAAAACAAGTCTTGATTCTGTGTTGGTGGATCTCTAGGCCCTTTCCACACAGGGGTATTAAAACGGTGTAGTGCGACCTCTGACGGAGGTCGTCTACACCATAAAATGGATTGGGGTGGATTACTTTTGTGTAATTCCACACCCCAATCCGCGCTAGGGCGCCCGGAAGTGGCGGCGCTGCGTGCTTTTTGAAAACCACTTTTCAAGTGGTTTTTAAAAAGCATGATTGTGCAGCTGCGTGCAGCGCCCGGTGTGGATTTGCAGGCGCGTGCAAGGGCGTGCCTGCAGATCTGCCAGGGGTGGGCTTTCCGGCTGGCGAGCTTCTCCGGTTGGTGGAGAGCCTCCGCTAGTCGTAAGCTGCCATTTTGGGCCCTGCAGGACGCCGCGGGAGGCCGATGAGTGTGGAGCAGTGAAAACGTGCTGCTCCACATGGCGACGGACTAAGGTAAGCTCCGTTTCAGGACGTCTCAGGACGTTTTTCCCTTCCCGTGTGAAAAGGGCCTTTGTCTTATGGAAGAATTATGGCCGTTCTGCACATCTTCTAGATCCTATTTACCTGAAATGATATTCTAGCAGTATGTAATATTTATGTTACAACAGAGATGGATACCAGTAGCCTTCCAGGTGTTTAGGGACTGGACTGCCATGATTCCTCAGCACTGGCTTAGCTGGATAGGGCTGCTGAATTTCACTTCAACCTGTGAAGGACCACACAGCAGCCACTATTGCTGTAAAGCAGACTGGTAAATTCCCGCCTTATACAGAGGCAAATCTGTGTTCACCAGTGAGCGTGCAAACAACAGGCAGTCTGCGACAGGTGTATTTGTATGAGGCATGTGCTTGTTAACATTTCTGCTTGTGCATTTTTGAAAAGAAGTACGCCCCTAAGCTATTGTGAGTGAGATATGCCCTGCCTGCCTTTTCACAGCAGTGTTGTTGGAATATAACTCAGTCACTGAGGCTGTAGCTTAATTTCTGTGGAGAGCTATTTTTCTTCAAACCAACCAGTAGAGAGCACTTTCTTTTACTGAAAAAATATTTGTAAAAGAATGCAGGGAAGGTATTATATATATTTTTTTTTGAAAAAAATTGCAGTCATTGAAAGGTAAAAAAAGACAACAAAATGGATGGTTCTGTTATTTCTGTACATATGTTTCTTGTAGATCAGTGATAAAACCCCAGTGACTAACTGGGTTAAGTTCTTGCTGAGGTGGTGAACTGTCATCTGGACTCTTGTCACTCCATGCTACAAATGGGAGCTTCACATGATATAAGACTTCCACATAGAAGATGCATTCTCAGCAGATAGGAAGTTGGTTGGCAAAGCAGAAGGCTTTCCTGGAATCCATTTGTCTGACTTCTGGATTTCCATGCACAGGGATTTTAATATTGTGGGACTTTTAGTCACATGAGGCCCCAACTGCAGTCAGAAATGGTTCAGTCTAAACTCAACAAGAACTAGAGATAATGCTTCTTTGCCAAATGTCAACAGCCTTTCAGATTATCGATGCAGAAGTCATTCTCATTACATTACCACCATGTTTGCAACTGTTAACATGAGGAAGTTATCAGCATTCCTCTCCTTTTATACTTGGCTTCAATCCATCTTTCCTTATCTGTGGGTCCCCAGACATTGTACAATACCTCTCATCATCCCTAGGCATTTCCCTATAGGCTAGGGATGATGGGCATTGTAGCCCTACAGTATCCAGTGTGGTCTGGGAAAGGCTGCCTTAGACAGAGGCTCAATTAATGAACTGCTGGTGTAATATACTTTGATGCAGAATCAACTAACACCCGTTTGGTACTATTTGTTTGTGCCAAGTAGTCTCTTATATGTTCTTTATTTTGAATAAAAGTAAATACTTTTGATTGAGTTTTTAAAAAATGATCTATAATATGATTTTTGAACTATAAAGAACAAATCATATGCTGTATAAAAATCTTCATAAGACTGTAGAGAAAATTATGGATGATAACAGAGATAAATGAAACTGGTACGATCATTTACCACCTCTAAAAGTATTGCCAAATGGTATTGATGACTCAGAGGGTACTCATATGGGAGGAAAGAAACAGGAGAGTGAAAATGTCTTTACGAGTGTTAGAGCAACATGCACAGTGTTCAATATTATTGATTACTATTTTGGGGAATCTGGGGTCTCTAGGATGGCTGTCAGTGGCAAGAATGGGACACCTGTGATATTGCTGGACTCCATCTGCCATTAGCCTTAGCCAGCATAGTCAGGAATGATGTGCATTGTAGTAAGCAGCATCAACAAAGCTACAGGTTCTGACTCTTGATAAAAATGGCTTATCACTCTGGCAGCTTCCTATAGGACAAGGGTATGCATTTAAAGTGCCGTGGTTGCATTTAAAGTGTTCCAGATTCAATCCCCAGTTCAAAAAAAAGAAAGAAAGTCAGGCCTCTGAAACCACAGAAATCCACTGCTAGTTAAAGAAGTGAATGCAGGGCTGTGTTGATCTGTAGTTTCATATAGTCATGCATCTTGTGATAGTATTTATTCTCATGTTGGTAAGAGTTTGCAAGGGGAATGTTTGATGTAGCAAACAGCTGAATGTTGCTGTCTTGAGTGGACCTGTGACTCTTAGTGCTTCTGGGAACCACTGCTAGAAGGATGAGCTGAAAAGCCCTATTCATGAATGAGAGGAGGTGTTTGAGAGTGGAATAGGCTGCCTCAGAAGGTAATGAGTTCTCTTTCTTTTGATGCCTTTAAACAAAGGTTGGGTGGCTATCTCTCAAGAGTGCTTTAGTCGTGTATTTCTGCATGGCAGCGGGTTGGACTAGATGCCCCTTGTGGTCCTTAACAGCTTTGTGATTCTGTGATTCTCAGATGCCATTCATGGGACTTTGGATCTTGGCCAGTGAATATAATGGATTCTAGCAAAGGCAAAAATGTTTCCTGAAGTTCCATTGCACTGAAAGCTAATGTGTTAGCTTTTTTGAAAAATGAGCCCAGTTTGAATGCTGTGGTTTAAAGTAACATAATGGCACCTCCATCTACTACTTTCTCTCTCTCTTTTGGCTGTTCGCGTGAGGCCCATACATATCTGGCCAAAATATTTTGCTGAGTAGGGCAGCAGTGTGTAGAAATATGATCCAGAAACCTTCCACGGGCTTTGGAGATACCGCGTTCAAAGGCATGTAGCACTTTCTCCATGAGACCTAGGTTGGGGAAGGTTGTGGGGTGGGGGAAGAGGAGCAGAGCTGCTCTATAAATCTAATGCCACCAGCAGGAAGACACACTGGCTGGCCACTGCTTAGAGAGGATAATAATTGTAAATCTCTTGTTTTATGAAAATATTTGTTGCTTTTACATGATCAATAATTAACAGATGAATAAATTCTAATGTCAATGTGGGCAATTTGAGGTGCTCCTGGGGGACTAAAAATTGCTAGCTCTTGGGGGAGATGTGTTAATTCATCAAGGAATGCTGGTGATCTTTCTTGTTTTAATGTTTTTCTTTGTATTTTTCTTTAAAAAATTGGTAACGAAAAAAGGGGGGGCTGAAATAAATAATTATTGAGAAGCAGGAGTCCTTTCTTTTTCCTCTCCCCCCACCCCCCCCTTTTCTCTGCAATCTCTTGGAGGCTTCCTTATCTGGTGCTGTGTGCCCCTGATACATTCAACACATGGGCTGGTATTGTGCGCTCTCGGGAATCGGAGCAATTTACGCTCAGTTTCTCCGCCTGCAAGGAGCAGCAAATCATCCGCTGGTGAAAGCTTCTGAGACCTGTCAGCAATCCGCAGCTGAGTTCTGTGCTTATCAAGACCATTTAGAGGGTTGGGAGGCACTGTGGATGGAACAAGCAACAAAATCTTGCCAAGATCTTGCCCCCAGGGGTAAGAGTCAGTTCAGAACAAAAGGAGGGGGAGCACTGATTTTTCCAGAGGAATAGTGGCAGATCTGAAACTCGTCGTGCTCCTGAACGGAGGGAGGAAGAAAGAGCCAGAGGGAGGGAGAGAAGCAAGGAGAGAGAGAGAGAGGAGGGGGAACCAGAAGGAGGCTGTGAGTAGCTGTACAAGCTTATGCAGGAGGAGCAGGGGCTGCGTTTAAACGGCACTTATTCTGTTACTTGTCTGAGAAACGTCAGCAGATGGACTTTGGTTTCAATGCTCTGATATTTCCACTGGCTCTGGATGTTGGAATACAAGTAGTGGTCTATAGATTGTACATTTTACATGCTGCAAAATGAGTGAAGAAGCAAAAGAGAAGAGTGCAAAACCTGCTCACAGGAAGAAGAAGGGAAAAAAGGTAACCCCACCCACCTCAAAGGTTTCACTGCCTTTGATTTTTCAGATGTATGGGTTTCTTTTACCCTGGCTGGGCTCAGAAAGGGTTTTTTTTTTTAAAAAAAAAATTGCTGAAAGCAAGGAAGATGCTAGAATGGGATTGCTTTTGTTTGTGCTGGCTACTGATGGGTGTGTTCCTTGCTGGAAAGAGAATGTAGTGTTGGAATTGCTCTTTGTTGTTCAGATGCCCAGGCATTGAGAAATGAAATGCTGACTGTATTAAACAGTCTGGCTGTATAGTGGATAGTACCTGCAGGTCCACACCCAGTGCAAGTAAACACACAGCCCAGTTAAGGTTTGAAAGAAACTCTGCCTAACAACAGTGGGTGCTTGGTGATGGATGTTGTTTGTGAATGTTAAGTTCGAAATAAACTTGTGTTTGTGTCTGTGTGATTTATATAAAAGCCTGTGTCAAAAATGCCTTTGCCATTTTATTTCATTTTAGATTCTGTCACTGAATGAACTGGGATAAATTTTAACTCTGGTTCCAAAGACTGCTTTAGATATGTTTCTTTTTTATTATAGAGAACCACACAGGTGGTTCTTGCGCAAATTTACCAGAAAATCTTTCATTGTGGCTTAATATGGATATTTTATTTTTATTTTTAGAATTGTGTTGCTTGAATTGGCTCTAGAGTATCAGGTACTGAGCCTTTTAAAGATGGGTAAATGCCTTGGTAGTTTCTACTTCTGTTGGCTACAATCCTTACAGCACTATCAAATCAGTACAAGGAAATATTTAAAATAAGCATTCACTATGTGACCCTTCATTAGCCAGGTCTCTCCCTCCTCTCCTAAGCACCTTTCTGAGGGCTGACTCCCATTTTTAATAGAATCTACTTATGAGGAAGTACACTTGATGTTAATTGCCCAAGAACCCAATTGTAAACATGCTTATTTGGATGGAAGTCCTGCTAAGCTCAGTGGGAGTTGCTTCCTGGTAAATATCACAGCCTTAGACTGTTGTACACAAGTCAGTTAGACTAAATCACTTGGAATTAGCTTAAAGCCAAGTATTGAGTTTTAACTGATCTACAGGTTGGACTACACATAACAAGCTGGGATGGAGGAGTAAGCATTTGCAAGGCTGTTAATGGATTTTTGAATGGAAATCAAGCATACCTCTCTTCCAATAACCTGTGTTTATGTGTAGGTGGGTGCCTCTTCTTTGGAAAAATATATTTTGGATTTTGCTTTGAGGGCAAAATGACCTGCAGAGCATTTGCCTCTGTTGACTAAATTGCCCACCTCAGATGAAAATCTTCTTTCTGACATAATAGTCCTTCAAAGTAGGAAAGACAGAGTTCACTGTGGGTTTAGAATTTTCATTTTTAAAAGGATGAGCATTCTTAATAAAATAAAGCATTTTAACTGTTTCCACAAATGTTGCTATTGTTAAGCCAAGCACAGAAAAAATAATTGCATCCCTGTACAATCCATACACATAGGATAAGTGACTTCAAATGCCAAGTAACTATATGTGAACTTATATCAGAGTAAATCTCATTGAGAAGAGTGAGAGTCACATCCAAATAATGATACCTAGGATCAGACTGGTTCGGATTGCTGTAAGCCAAATCCAGCTATGACCTCATTGCTAAAATTTAGTTCTTCTGGGAAACATGGGTCCAGAATACCATATTTATATACATCATTCAGGATGATGGCAGCTGCTGCCATCACCTCAAGGGAAGGGGACTGTTGGTGTATATGGACTCTTTGTGTCTGAGGAAGGGATTCATATAACATCTGTAGATAATCTTGAGCTACAGGGTGTTGGAGTATACATGCTTGGTGGCTTTTGAGTTGCCATCTTTTCCCTGTCCTCCATCTTGATGTTCAGGCAACTACTGTCTGTATGTGTATGTGCGAAAGCAAAAATAGCTGATTGTAATATGTTACATTAACACCAAGGCACAAAATGAGGGTATTCCTGGTGGTTGTTCTACTGTATTCCAAAGCTTTGCATCATGGAGGTGCTTATAAGATGTGTTTTGGGCGAGCATTAGCCCGTGATCAGTATTTGTTGTTGCTATGTGCCTTCAAGTCGATTCTGACTTATGGCAAACCTGTTGTAGGGTGTTCTTGGCAAGATGTATTCAGTAGAGGTTTGCCATTTCCTTCCTCTTAGTCTGAGAGAATGTGTTCTGCCCAAGGTCACCCAGTCGGTGTTCATGACTGAGTGGGGATTTGAACCCTGGTTTCCCAGAGTCCTAATCCAACACTCACCGCATTGGCTGTATGATAAGTGTGGTGGGCTCTTTTTTGCGTGTGTATAGGATGGAAATATACACTAATATATTTCTGACATATAAATAGTCTAAGAAACAGCATGCATAATATAATTAAAGAGTGCAAAATATAATTATAATTATAATTCCATGACTTTAGTGGGAACCCTTTGGGAATCCATTTTTCAATTGATTAGAGGCATTTTCACCCTTCTGTCTCACCTTGTCAAATTATGGACAGAGTGGAAGAGTTCTGTCATATGCTCTTCATAAACATAAGCTGTTATCATAGGGATGTGAGAGAGATGGATTAATCCCTTATTTGAAAGACCAGCTGTTCAGACTTCATAGCATACAGATAATTTCCTTTCATACTGGGAGCCTTTTCAGACAAGGCTGTTGACTTTGCTGTTTTTGAATCTTGAGGAAGTCTCTGGATGATGCAGGAGGATGAGGGCCTGGCAGCTTGAAGCACTTACTTTAATTAACTCGTCAGGACCCTCTGAGAAAGTTTTTGGAAAGTATAGCATATTTGGAAATGAAATTAAAGAGCCAAATGTATATAAACCATCATTATGGAGCTGCTCAAACCTGGCACTATAAAGGGAGAATCAAACGGAACCTGGAACAACCTATGGTATCTTTTTCCTTTGGTTTGTTTACTCATGGAGACAGGATACACACATGATATATTTGGCACATCCTGTGTGCGTCCTAATCTTATGTCTGAGTTCCAAATAAGCATACACAAGACTAGTTTGTTTTAAGTTAGATATTCAGTAGGTCTCAATCTATTTTTTAAAAAAATTTCAGAATTGGGTAGCAGGGGAGAAAGAGGGTGAAGATGCTATTGAGTTATTTTTGTCATGATCTGACTGCCAAGGAGCAGTAGCAGGATGTAAGTCTTACTTAACTCAGTGAGATTTGCTACCATATGTTTAGGACTGGGCTGTTATCCGACTCTGGTTTTAATCTTATTTGAGTCTTGTTAACCAGTATGCAAAGTCTTGGCAAGAGCTTTTCATTTTTTTTAAAAAACAGGTTAAAAAGCAAAACAAAACAAAACAAAAGCAGTACTGGAGCTCTTGATGGTTAGAATAGAGATGTTCAGGCTCTTGTCAGATCCAGAAGAAATGTGGAAAACAGGAGGCAGAAAGTACACTGGGCATCAGGAGATTTTAATGTTTTTAATTATTCAGAGCATTTATAACTTGGTCTTTAGCCAAAAGCCTCCCAGAACAGCTTACAAAGGGTTAATTTGACAGTTTCCTGTTCTCAGGCTTACAGTCTAATAAAACAAGACACACAAGAAAATGAGAATGGCAGTTGGGCAGGGGATTAAGTCCAAAAGATGTTGACTCTTCTCTTCCTCAGAGGCCACAGCAGTGACAATTGGTACAGAGGAAGGGCCTCTCACAAGCCTCTGAGACCAAGGTGTGATGGAGCTGTTCCTAGTTGCTGTTCTGTCCCTCAGAGGCCACAGCAGGGATAAGGCATGGATTAAGAGTTGGCAAGTCAAATATGAGGCTTTGCTTTGCAAGGCTTTGGAAACATAGCACTTCTGTCTCAGAGGACCTCTGAGATCACCTTGTCAGGAAGGCATGAAGGACAAGAATTGTGAGTGAACAAGATGCAAATGGGACAAGGCAAGATGTCTACTAGAAAGAGAAAAAGGGAACTGATCAGAGAACCAGAAGCAAAGAGGTAAGGCAGTACAAACATTGAGAATACAAGGAAGAAATAGGTTCTCCCAGGTGCTGGAATGTATCAGAGCCCTCTCATTCAAGGTGAGGCGTAGTCATGGAGTCTGATGCAATTCAGCATGCACCACCATCTATCTAAGGTATATATTAATATTCTCCTCAGTGAGGATAAGTAGAACTAAACTTGTGTTTCAAATTTTCTGTTTGAAGAGGTGAATGGCGTCTTCACCATTTTAAAAATGGCAGTGCCCCAAACAGGCCATTTCAGTTACTCATTAGATACTACATTTTCTTTTTGATTTTGGATTGCTTGGTCCACAATCCCACTAAGTAATCCTTTTTTGAGCTGAAAGGCATTGGATACTGTTGGACAAAACTGTGCCAGGAAACTTCATCTGATTGCAGTGCGTAAAATCATTCTCTGTGTGCGTGTGTCCATGCATACCACACACAAACTAATAATTGTCAAATGCTGTGATTTTATTTGAAAGCTATAATATGAATGAAAGGATTGTTATTTGCAGTTATCGTCATGTGCAAATGAATTTTCCATTGTTGTTTCTTCTTCTTCTTGTTCCCCTTCTCCCCCCTCCTCCTTCCATGAAATAAGGGAATATAAATACAATATGCTGGTCTGAGGAACAGTTTGTTTCAAATTGTTCGCCACTTTTGTACAAGTACAAAAATAATGATGCATCAAAATAATGAAAATTTACAAGAAAAATGACATGAGGTTTATCAAAGAGAGAGAGAGAGTGGCCAGGAATAGTCTGTCTTTAAGGCTTCCTTCCCAACAAGAAGACAGCTTGCAGTGTTGTAATCACCAGAAGGAATTCATTAGATTAGAGCAACCAGACATAAGCCCGAGGGTTTTTACTTAGAGCCTCTGCTGCTTCCCAGTGTTGCCTATGAAACCCTTACCTCACTCTACACAAATTGTTGCACTAGCTCTGGCATAAAGGTGCAAGTGAGTTTTTTTTTAATACAGGAAGTGCACTGATTTTCCATGGCTGTTACTGTATGACTCCACATCCACTTATGAGCCCTCCATTTAAAACTGGTGGCACAGGTGTCAAGAAGCTGGGAATCTGTAGTGTTGCTATCATTTAGGGGAAGCGTGGAGTGAGTCACTGCAGCCAGTGGAAGTGGACCATTGGTAGCAGTGATGTTTAGGTAGGCATCACAGAGGGAGAGTAGCTGCTTCAGCATTTAAGGGTTTGCAAAGTAAGTGCTTGCACTTAAGAGGGAAGCTTAGATGATGGGAGAAGGAACTGGGACAAGAGTCAGAGACATTCTAGCAAAGGGAGCATTTGGATTGATACACAGTTTCAGCAGATGGTAAGTTTTTTTAAGTAAGCAAATGTTAAAAAATAACTTGTTTCTAAGGCCTCTTCTCAGTTATATTTTCAGGGGACGCGTGAGGACCAAGTTAGTTCTGTTAGTCCATGTAAGCTTCCTGCTCAAACTCTTGCTTTACAGTATATTAGTTTAGTTCAAAAGACACATTAATGACTAAATCTAATTTATTTATTTATTTTTAAACCAGAGAAACAAACATAAAGGATACATGGCACTGGAGTGACTTTCTAGTTTGTGCAAAGTGTTTCTGAGACATTTTATTATTCATTTCCCCAATTTATAGTCACACAGTGCAGGTATCATGAGCTCTTGGATAAATTGGACTGTAGAAGCAGATGGAATCCTCTCTTGAAGGAAGAACTTGACATGACATAATGGTGAATGAAACCATGAAAATGGGGTTGCCACAGATAAGGCTGTATGTGGGCTTCCTATTGGCATCTGGATGTCTACTGTAGAAGAAAAGATTTTGCATAAATCTTTGCTCTTGTGTTTCTAAGTCTGAGACGCTGCAGATATCTCACAAACCAGTTACAGTCAAAAGCCAAACTGCTATTCATTATCGCAAAAGTAATTCTTCTTGGAACTCTGTTGTAAACAAAATACTTTGCTAACACAAGAACTACTTAGGCCCCAGGGGATAAAAGGTGTTGGTTCTACTTAGACTAGACTCACTGAAATTTACAGGGTCTCTTAGTTACTATTTAAACTAGACTAACTGAAATTGTCCAGAGACTAGGATGTGGAGCAATGGATTCAAAATGCAAGAAAAGAGATATCACTTAAACCTCTGGAAGAACTTCCTGATGGTCAGAGCTGTTTGGCAGTGGAATATGTTGCCTATTTCTCTTCCCACCATACAACTGGCCTTGTTCTACTAAGATATCTGTGAAATGAAAGCCCATAGCATTACCCGGAGACAATCTATCATTTTCCTCATTAAATAGTGAAAAAAATAATAAAAGTTTCTTTTGCAATTGCTGTTTGTGCTATTAGTTTAGTTTGTTGTTTGTGGTTATTTGCTGTCAAGTTGTGGTGGAGTCTTCTTCTTTGGAGGTTTTTAAGCAGAGGCTGGATGGCCATCTGTCAGGAGTGCTTTGATGTGGGTTCCTGCATGGCAGGGGGTTGAACTGGATGGCCCCTGTAGGGTCTTCCAGCTCTGTGATTCTATGATTCTATAATCCTATGAAATTTATAGGGTTTCTTAGTTATAACTAATGTAATTCTTGTTGATTTCAGTGAACCTATTTTAGGTAGGACTGATATTAAATTTAGCCCTTGTCCTGTCAGCATAGTAAGAGAACTGTAAAGTTTCTATTCGTGAGCTATTTGTAATACTCTCTTGGAGTTGACCATAGGTTTATTTGACTGAGTTTCATCATGACTTAGTGCAATCAGGGACATGATAGTCGTGCATAATCTATTTCATTTGGAATATTGTTACTGTTGCTGTATGCCTTCAAGTTGTTTCTGATTTATGGCAACTGTAAGATGACCCTATCACAGGGTTTTCCTGGGGTAAGAGAGTGTGATGCACCCAAAGTCACCCAGTGGGTTTCCATGACCAACTGGAGAATCGAACCCTGATTTCCAGGGTTGTTGTCCAACACTCAGACCACTACACCATACTGGCTCTCTGAATTTGGAATATAGTTGCAACTAAAGTTGGTTCAATTTCTATCTTGAAATATTCCCTCTCACTAATGTTTCTTACCTTCATCCTTAAAAGTTATTTGATGGTGCTGTCAGTGTTTGTTTATATAGTAGACCTGCAATAAGATTAACATTACAGATGGCTCTTTAGTTTTTAGAGGATCATTTTTGGATACCAGGAAATGGAAAGTTCAGACTTTGTTAAAGTGCAATAACATGATAGGTGCAGAGAACAGAAAAACCTAAATTAAAGATAGTACGGCTACCTTTAATTAGCTGTAAACCCATGTTTAAAGCAAGCTGGTGTCATTGGCTGCTATTGAAGAGTGTGTGTGTGTGTGTGTGTGTGTGTGTGTGTGAATGTTCCATATTGAATTTCCTGCAATTTTTAAAAAAATTACTTAAAAAAGAGGAAACTGTTTCACTTCAGATCTTCCACTTTGTCTTTGGAAATTGCAAAAGGGACTAATACAGTTAAAGAGTGTTCTGAGGGAAAACCAAAATCCAGTGATCAGTAAAATTAGAATTCTTCTTAATGCTGTTGTCAAAAATATCCATTTAGCTAAATGATCAGTAATGTGTTCTGTGGGAGGCTGTAGGTAGGAAGTGTCTGCCACACAATACAGTATCAATGAGTCTTGTGTTACATCTACATGTTAGACAAGAGCTCAAATAAGTGTCAAAATAAACAGCACTGCACATTAGATCATTCTAATCTTGGAGAAGGAAAAGCAATGTATGTGTGTGTCAAATTAGGAATATGTGAGCTTTAAATTGCAAATGGAGATGTTCAGTAGGAAGTGCAACTTCCTGATTCAAGCTTCATTTGTGAACTCATTAGGTGGCCTTGAGCAAGCTATGTTTTCACAGCCCCCCCACCGCCACTTGCAGTTGAAGGCAATAATACCAGCCTACTTCTACAGGGTTTTTATGGGGATGATTGGGGTAATCCATCTGAATTCTCTAGATGAGCTACTCTCTAGATCTAGCACTTATCAGATGGGAACATGGATCCCATCATCCTCAGGCCATGATGGCTGGGGGTGAGCATGGGCTGCAGGATTTGGGGGAGCACCTTGAATTTTCTGACTGTATGAATATATGATTACAAATTATTCATGTATGGAAGCTGAGTGTCTGTTTACATTGTAATATTTGTTCTGTGGAACATAATATCTGTATTATTTTTTTTAGAAAGCTGGTTTCTAGCAATTACTGCAAAGCTAGAAGTAAATTTAAAAGATGTGGTAGACTGATGCATCTCACTTTAGTGGTAAGCGCAAAGGGCAATGTAGCTCATTTTAAAAAAACAACAGATGACGATAACTTGAGAAGATGATGGTTGATGCTATTCCTTGTTGTACGTCATAATGAATGCATTATAGGAGAAGAAGCAGGACTGTGGCCACTGTGCTCACTCATCGTTCTGCCCACGATCAGCATGATGTTCAGCCTGTACAGTGCACACATATATCTCATCCCTGACAAAGATAGTGCCTGTACAGGTACACTTTGTACACATGCTGGGGTGATGCTTGGTAGGTGGGAAATGTGGGCAGATCTAACTCCCCACTTTAGGTAAAATCCTACTTATATGTAAACAATACCCACAGTCTACTTTGCTTTCTATTTCTGGCAACTCTCCTTTTCACCATACTGTTGAGTTGGCTTTCCACTAGCTCGCTTAGCATTATGCTGGGGGTAGCATTTTCTGCTTACTCTGGAGTGATGAAGCATCTCATCCTGTCCATATTTCACTGCTGCACATTCATGTGGAAAAGAACTGAAACATGTTTAAAGCACTGGTGTACATTTGAAAGCCGGAGAACAACTCACAGTTTCTTTCAAAGTGACGTTTTGCAAGCTGAATTGTTTTTAAGCTTCCAGAACAGAAAAGTGGGGCTAGGTAGTTCTTGTTAATTTATTTATATAGTGCCATGAATGTGTATGAACTCTACAGCAATAAAAACATCCATCCCTGCCAAATGTATACAGCTTGGTTTTAAAAAGTATTTAGCCCCTAGCTTTTGAACATCTCTCCCTGCCACCCACCCTCCCTCCTCTCCCTACTTCCAGCCACTGAAAAGCTGTAACCTGCAAGAAATGGGGCTGAGGGGTGGGGCTTGCTTTGGCTGAGGTGAGGAACACTTTGTTTCTTGGGACTCCCTTTTGTGATCTCACAAGTCTGCCAAAATATATGAATTATATTTTGACCAAAAGTAAGATAGAATGCTGAGAACCCTTGTATATTATTCCTGACCTAGAAAGCAGAATGGTTCAGGATATGAAGATGTGGGTACGGTGGGCTGGCAAACAGTGAGATGGAAAGACAGCAGGAAGACAGCACATGATGAACAATTCAAGGAATTGTATATAATTATTTCAAACCTGAACAAGCACCACAATCTGACAAAGACACAAAAATGAATTTAATAAGAATCTTTGCTCTTCTTGGTTTATTAGTCTTTTTCATAAACTTTTCCTCTCTTTTTGTTTGAAGAATTTCAAGCCATTTTTTTCACATAGCTTTAGATCATTCTACTTTTTGGTGCAAGGGAGGATTTTGTTTTGTAAGTCTAAGAGTCTGGATGAACCTTCCATAAGCACTGAAGACATTCATTTCATCTACATTTGGAGTGAGAATTGAGAAGTCTGTCCCAGCAACATGAGTGAACATAACCAATGCTGAGGAATGCTGGGAGTTGGAGGCCCACAACATCTGAAGACCAGATTATTTCCATCCTGAATGTAGATGGAATAAACTCATAAGTATCTTCAGTACTATCGAAAATTACTCCAGCCTCCTGTTGCTTGGTTTCACCACATGACAAAGGGGATGCAAGATAATTATGGACCAAGGCACCAGCCTTTTGGAACATCCTGTTGCCTCAGCTGTCCTCCTTAATTCTTCCTATCATCTGGTGTTTAACAATTGCTAGACAAGAGGTTGTCTGTTAGGCAGTTTGGATGGCAATTTGGAGACTAGCTGCTCAACCCAGTATAGCTTATTCTGTCCCTATTCTTACCGTCACTTGCAGTCCATAATAATTCCAATTTCCTTGATTCCATAAGTTCAAGGATTCCTTCAAATCTAACAGAAAACATGCAATTACTATTATTGAATTGTCCCACACTCCATTTCTAGATGTCATAAGGTAGGATTAGAAGTTAGAGGACACCTGAATCCAAGATCCTGAATCTCTACTGAACAGCTGAATAGTAGGGGTGTGTGACAGGGAGAAAGATAGACTGTTTTGAAATGGTGGGTTAAGAAGTACCTGAGCTTATTTCTAGTCACTGTTTTCTGTTGAAACTGCATTCTCTTAGCTTCTCATCCTCATTTGATGCTTTTGCTTTTTACATAGGATACTTTTGACAGAGATCAGTGAAGATGTTGCTTTGTTGTGCTTGTGAACAAAAGGCAAGGCAGACATATACAAATGCAAGTTTAAACAGTTGTGAAAGGTAGTAGTTCCTGTTGTCATAGTCATTTTTTTCTTACAAATATGCATGTGATTCAAATGGTAAAATGTAATGCAATACAATAAAATACAATTGGGTTAGGGCACCAGATGCCCTCTGATCTTGGAAGCTAAGCAGTGTCAGCCCTGGTTGGTCCTTGGGTGGGAAACCATCAATGAATACCAGGTGCTGTTGGCTGTATTTCAGAGGAAGGAACTGACAAAACTACCCCAGTGTGTACCTTGCCTGAGAAAACCCTATGAAATTCATGGGGTCACTGTAAGCCGACAGGTGACTTGAAGGCACAAGCTCCCACAGAAAGACCTGGCTAGTGTACAATGACCTGGAGAGAAGAAGTATGTTTAAAGCAAGAAAGACCATCCAAACATCAGCAAGGGGGAATTTAAAATAATAGGACTTGAAAGATAGAAGCAACAGTGGAAAATAAAGACATGTTTTGTTTTGTAAAATAACAGTGATCTAATAGAATTTAATAATTTTGGTGGCAAGTGAAAAGCAAGATGAAGAGCAAATGTGAACAACAGAATTGTAAACATTTACAAACCTAATGGAAACCAAAAATAAAAGAGAAAGATGAAGAACAGTAGACAATAGTGGATAGTGGACAACCTTAACATTTTAGTTTAAGAAAATCAGACGAGAGCCAAGAATAAACCACAAGAAAACATTCTGAAATGTGAGGTCTGGAACAGAAAGAGAAGGTTGTAGATAACCTTTCTATGTAAATATAATACACAAGCTCTAATAAAGGAAGACTGAAAACAGAAATGAAACATGAACTTGATATTATGATAGGAAATTGAGAAGGAGTGGCTGGAAAGGATAAGAACCCAGATTGGTACATCCTAAAAGCACAACAGCACAATGGTCTAAAAAAAGCAAACGAACAAGAAGAAAGAAGTTAATAATCTGCAGTAGTGACTTTGGGGTAGGAATGCTACTGACATCAATTAGCAGAGAAAAGTACCTGAGATGTAGTAGTTACATCATTAGAAATAAAGGGTAGATCAGATGGAGTTGAAGGGTTGGACACTAGAACTGAAACTGATCAAAAGGAAAGACAGTGAGAGAACACTGGGCCCATCAAAGTATTTAGGAATGGAACACAATAGAGAAATCGAACAGTAGAAGGATCAAAATTGTTCAGATTGCTGGTTTTTAGTGTGTCTTTTGTTTAAAGATTAGGATTACAAAGTGTCATTTTTGAATAAGGAAGGCAAAAGATGGAAGTTAAAGAAATAAAGAAGTAGGATCAAGAAAGCTCAAGAAAGGAGAGAAGATAAAGCTCTTTTTACTGAAATATAATAGTGCCACATATGTGTTTGCCGTATTGTACATAATGCATTTGGAAATGAATACACAATGCACCATTCCCCTCCCTGTTTGTCAGCTGAAGGTGAGTTTGCACAGTTGTAATATGTACTCTTTAAAAACAATGATGTATGAAATAGAGAAGTAGTGGTGGGTTATGAATTAAGTTATATTCTCAAAGGGAACAGAGGGCTAAATCCAGTTGCTGCTCCCAACTAGAATTGATCCATTGGGTCAATTGCTGAATGGTCAGTCAACACTTACATAAACATTGCTTCAGTGGGTCCATTATAGTTGGGAGTAGCAAATGGATTTAGACCAACAATCAGTATTTCAGTAGCTGTAATATCTGCTGTGTCAAATATATATGTGAGCTTTTGGACTCTGTTTTTCTGTATGAATTTCACCTTGATTTATGACTGTTGATTTTTTCAGTGTGGCCTATATCAATCTAAGCAATCATGCAGTTGGACATACTTATTAGCAAGTTGTTACTTTTTTAAAACAGCTTCAAATAGTTTTTCCTTATATGCTGCGTTTGTTTTTAATCCACTTGATGACAAATATCTGCTGCTTCATTAATAATGCTGCTGCTAGTAAAGAGGTCCTCTGACCGTAATGTCTGTCAGTGATTCAGACTTCCTCTTCTGTATTGCCCCCTGGTGTTCAATAGAGCTCTCATTCATTCTTCTTATGATCCACCACACCTTTAGAGTTGTTGTCATTTCATGATTTTGAATACATTCTGTGATTACATGTTGTTGTTCAGCTGCATACTTTCTTTGATGCTTAGCGGAAATAAGTTATGTGTTTTTGTAACAGGGATTAAAGATGTCTTAGATTTGCAGGCTAGTTTGCAGAAAACTATTAGCTGTCTTACTAGGATCATTTCTGCACTAGACTGTTATAATGCTGTTATTCCACTTTCAACATCCTATGGAATCCTGGGGTTTGCAGTTTAGGGAGGGACCCTTGAGGCCCCTCCCTAAACTGCAAACCCCAGGATTTCATAGGATGTTGAAAGTGGAATAACAGCATTATAACAGTCTAGTGCAGAAATGGCCTAGGATTCAGAAACTTTCTTTGGCAATCGTATTTTATGAGGAGGTGGAATCTGGGAAAGAAGGTTTTCCTCCTTAACTTTTTCTCTTATATGTGTTGCTGAACTGTTTCAGTATGAACCACATTTCCTTATCTCTCCCCCCTTCCCAACTATCTTAGGAAAGCCAAGTAAAATAATTCAGGGACAGGACTCCTAGAAAGAAAATGGCTTCATTTTTTGGATAGTGTTCCAAATGATTTGTACTGCAAAGAAATATGTACAGTCCTCCCTCCACATTTGTGAGTTTGACCTTCACAGATTTGATTATTTGTGAGGCACCAGCTTGCCTTCCCCAACTCTCCCTCTCTATTTCTCTTGCCTTTTGCCTGGACATACTGTGCTTTCCTTCCAGACATCTAGGCAAAAGGGAAGAGAATTGGGGGGGGGTGGAGCCCCATGCACAAGTAAGGTATGCATGACCCTTCTCCCATTCTCCCCCTCCCATTCCCTTGCTTTTTGACTGGGCGTGGACAGGGAAGGCACATGTGCCTAGGCAAAAAGCAAGAGAATGAGAGGAGGGAGCCCCAGAAGGGAATGTGGGGAGGAATGCTCACTTGGGTGGAGTGGGGGGAGTTATTCTTCTTCTTCTTTTTTTTTTTTGCTTTTGCAATAATTTTCTGCCCTGAACCTTCATGAAAGTTGAGGAGCCACTGTAGCAAAATTACATGTTTTCTAAAAGGTGCTCAATAACAGTGCACATATCGCAAAACTTATGTATAGTGGTTGTACTGTATTATATAAATGAACATGTAATTTCCTTGTGAGCCAGCATGATATAGTGGTTTGGGTGTTGAACTAGGACCCTGGAGACCCAGATTTGAATCCCTGGTTTGCCATGGAAACCCACTGGGTGACCTTGGGTAAGTAAACCCTTTCAGCCTTACAGGAGGGCAAAGAGAAAAACCCATCTGAACAAGTCATGCCAAGAAATCTCCCATGGTAGGTTCATTTCAGGGTTGCTATAAGTAGGAAATGACTTGAAGGCAAACAACAACAAAACAAAACACAACAACCACAACAATGTTTCTTTGTCCCATATACTGGACCCACTGGCTTTCACTTGGTGAGCATGAGTTATCTCCAGTTGAGCAAGCATGCAGCCATTTGTGAGCCAGATAAATCGGTGTGTGTTGTTAGTGTGCTGTAAATGAATTACAGCAATATGTGAAAACAATTTGTGGACTAGTAAAATGTTTGTAAATCTGCTATAAACAAATTCTCCCATCAGTCTTAACTGGTTTTATCTTCTCTTAAAGTTGTAAACTGATATCTCATTGATGGGAACTAAAAGTGTGAATTTCCCTTTTAGTATCCTGTGTGGTGTGTGTTGTGAAAGAGTACACTGAGCATTGCGAGAAGGCTTTTACAACTATTAAATGATGCATTTGGATTAAGTCACAATACAATGAGTGGAAGTTGTGGCAGGGAAAAAGGCTGGTACAACCCTAATTTAAAAGGCTTTTCAAAAAGTATGGGATTGCAGATTTCATGCTCCTTCTCTCTCTGGGAGCAAATCTCCTCCTTAGATGTGGCTAAATCCAGAGCTTAGAGTAGTTACTTTTTTGTTTACAAGTCTCCAAATCCCTCAGACAACATAGTTACTAGCCATACTATCTGTAGGATTTGTAGTCCAAAAGCTAACTTTCTCAAGCTCTGGCTAAACTTGTCAACCAAGATAAGTTATTACATGAAGCTAATTTTAGCCTATCCATAGTAAACATCAATAGAGTAGACATTTGGTTGTGATAAAAGTGAAAGATTCACTTCAGGAGAAGAAAGGGGAGATGATGCAATCCACTCTGATTTTGTTATCCACTGTTAAGAGTGCCCAGAACTTTATCTCTGAATCAGATCATGTTCTCAACAAGAAAAAAAAATTGTGTGCCCTCCCTGCATTAAGGAATCTCCTCACATGGTCCTTCATTTACCTTCTTATAAATACATACAGTAATGACATCTAACAATGCGAGTTTTGTCTTTCTACAGTCGTAATATCCTCAGTGTATGCCCCCCTCTGTTTTTTTGTTTTTTGTTTTACTTAGAAATAAAATTGTATGCAAGGGAGAAAAGTAAACTAACATTTCACTTGGGTTGCACAGGTATTTATTTTAAAACTTAGTTTGCAAATCAAAACAACTTTCATTTTTCATGCGTTTGATTCTAAAAAGACTAGAAGAAGAAAAAAGAACAACTCCTGATTTTTTTTCCCTTTTAATATCTGCTTTAATTCATGATAAGGAAGATGCATGAGGTACAGGGAACATGGCTTTCAGACTGACTATGCTAACCCTTCAGTTCGTGGACAAAGGATTATGAAACTATATATATGGCACTAGCTATAAAATTGCAGCTTTTGCTGAAATTCAGAGAGTTGCTATGAATGTATTTTTTTCTCCTTCTCAAGATAGAATCTGTCATAAGTGTGGCAGGATCTCAGCCAGAGTAAATCAGCCACATTATAGACTTCACAAATTAGTTTGCTGTTCCCTCCCACCCACTCCCCAAAAAAACCAAGACCCTGAGAGTTGTAGTTCTGTAAATCTGGAGATGGTAGGAATCTGTAGCTCAGTTCTCCACACCATTACCATAGTACAGTTGAACATCCTTTTGAGAACCCATAGGAGATAAACTGTATATAATAAAGATAGTAAGATGATGGTTGTAATTGTTTAAAATGTTAGGATCCCAGTATCTACCAGTGAAAGACGGGTACTGAAGAAATACATCGGGAATTAAAGAACGGGAAATTTCTGACCATGTTCTCAGCCTAGCATTTTGCTTGCAGTGCCAGAACTGAACTGAGCCCACAGCCTATTCACACGAAAGGCTACTCATGATTACCCCAAAGTTTTCTTTATTTTTATCATCTCATTTTAGTTGGAAAAATCATTTTATTGCTAATAATTAGAAGTTTAATTCAATCTGCTGCAGATGGACCAGAAATTTACTTTCTGACCTTCCTCTCACTGCTACAGTTCTAGCAAATAAATAGCCAGTTTGGCTTGTTTTTGGGGGCTGTGGGGAGCAAGGGTGGACAGCCCAGATGTCTGCCCCATCTTGATGTTGGTGCCACTGAATTCCTCTTGCTTCAAGGCTGCATGTGGGTTTCTTTTTCTTCTTCTTATTTTTCAAATACTTACTTTTGAATAAAAAAAGAAAAACAAAGAAAAACAATAGCAGAAAAACACACACAATAACACTACAAAAAATAAGCTATAGAACTAAACTAAACTGAGCTACAGAACAGTACAATATTAAAAAAACAAAAGACAAAACCTTAAAAAACTAGGATGTGTGTGGGTTTCTTTTTTCCAGCTCCACTTTTCCAGTAGTTGTCCTCATATTACCCATGTCTGGTTTTTTTTATGTTCAAGCTACATACTCTTCTGTGTTCTTGTATCTTAGGACACAGATAGAGGCATGTGTACATCTTGTGTCCAAAACAACAGCATTCACTCTACACACAAAAACAAACTCCACATGTAGCCAAAAAAAGAAAAAAAGTTTAATGTGAAGCAGATGTGTTTTAAGTCACAAATGCTCCTAAGGGATATGCTAAAAAGGCTATTTTAAAATGCTAAGATCAGACTGTGACCAACAAAGTATACATGGTGTTAATTGGAATAAATGCTTTATGAATTTTATCCCACTAAAGATATGGTGTTAAAAAATCATCTAAATCAATCTATGACATAATGAAATAAATGTAAATTCCTCTCTACAAGACAGAATATTATATAATTGAACACTTTCTTCAGCAAATATTGCCAAGAATTTAGTAAGATTAACTAGTGTTAGAATCTTATAATAAAAACATACATTATGGCTGTGATTTCCATTATGCTGTACAAGTTGACCTTGTTGCAGCTGGGCTTGCTTTTGCAAGGAACCACGTACACCCCTATTCTGTCATTCTTACTAAATTTCTGAACAGCAGCTGCATGCTGTCGTCTTCATGGTTTTCTCAGCAGAACAAAATCAGCCCCATAGCTGTGAAAACCAAGAAAAAAATTGCTGAAATATCCCTGAACTTTGTAGAAAGTACTTGAGAAGTAAACACGAGTTGAGTGGGTTGTTCTGAAGTTTATTGTTTTCCCACTGACATTCAATAGAGTTGTCATCTTCTAATTGTAGTGTGAAGACCAGGCGATAAAAGGAGAGATACAATATCTCTCCTATGTCTGTGTGCTGATAAAAATGCCTAATGGGTCCAAGGGGAAGAATAGTTGTGTTCCTTCAGCAGATGACTTAGCAGTTCGTACATTTTCTGCTAAAAGCTTTATCAGGGATGTTTTGGCTCAAAGAGGGAGGAAGGACTTCTCTCACATTGAACTTTGCAACAGCAGTTGAACTTTGCAACAGTGTTTGAAGGTAAATGATGGTGTGAAAATATACATAAGAAGAGAGGCCTCCTGGGCCAAACCAAGGCCCCACCAGTGAAATGGTTCTTAGCCTTTGGCCCTCCAGATGTTTTGGTCTTCAGCTCTGAGGATCCCTGACCATTACCTGTGCCATCAAGGAGTTCTGGGAGTTGACCAGTAACAGGTAGAGGGCCAAAGACTGAGAACCATTGCACAAATCCAGCATGCTGTTTCCATCAGTAGCCAGCCAGAGTCTTTCAAGAAGTCTGAAGAATGTATTCTTGTCTTCATTTCTCAAACTAATAGCTTACTGTCTGGCTGGTGGCTTACCTAAAAGGTAGCATCCCATTTATTAGAGAGCAAGGAAAACTTTCTGTGGCCATGATGCCAGGTTATCTTTACTGACTGGGTTTTCAAACTGACTATTTTAACTCCTTTGGAATCCAAAAATAATTGGGATTCTGCCCATAAACCATATTGTGTATGGTGCAGAATGCTCCCATAACCACCAACCTATAGACTTCATCCTGGGGTGATATGCGGTGATCTGTTTATAGTAGGGGAGGTTATACATGAGTCTGATGCATTCTCAGCCTCCATTCCATGTACAGTCTGTATACTGTGCACAGAGAGAAAGAGGTATATGAACTGTCAAGGGAACAGCAATCCCAGTGCTGTATCTGTGGGGTGAAGTTGTGAGAAAAGTATATTTAAATGCTTTCACTGAATTCCTTCCTCTTTGTCCCTGGGTTGCTCATAGACTATATTTTTCTGTCACTTGTCTACCCTCTGTGCAGGCCTGAGCATAGGGTCAGCCTCTGCTGTCTGCTGAACCAGCTACAAGGATAAAAATGAACTTTTGCCAGCAGCTTGGTTGGACCTCACAGGCTTTGCCCCTCACACCACCATCCAAATGTCAATTTTTTTCAAAAAAGGAAAGCATTAGGTCTCAACAGATGGCTGTCTGTCACGTAACATGTTTGGTACAGTGTCAGGCCAAATTCTTATGCCTCCCTCTTATTTATTTTCCAGCTCTTCCTTGCTTTCCCACCCTCTCAAAACAGTAAATTCTGTTGTCAGACTGCAGGTGTCTGGGCTAGCACAGATGGCAAAGGGCTTCCGGTCATGTGCAAGAAAAGTTAATTGGCTGATCTCTTTCTTGTAAGAAACAGAGAGGATTTTCTTTTGAAAGTTGGTGTCAGGTTATCTGTTTTTATTGCATCCTGACATGTTTCACAATAAAGTGGCCTTGCTGGGAAATGTCTTATGAAAAAAAAAAATTACACTAAGAATTGAAAAATCAATGAAGTATGTGTTTATATAGGTGTTTATAGAATATGATGAAATAAGAGGTAAAGATGTTTTACTTAGAATTTGGCAGTTTTAAAAGATTACTTCCTGTGAAAGCATCTTGATGTGCTTGTGATATGTAGAGAGCTGAAGGGTGATCTTAAAAATTGCAGCTTCTGTATGAAGATTGTCAGCTCATTCCCTAGCAGGGATGTTTGGTGCAAGCATGGAGGTTCTCTCCATGTGGTTGCTCACATGAAGAATTTTCATACATTGTAAAAATTTTCTTGGTCCTAATTCTGAGGCTGGCACAAGATATCAGATATCCCTGTCCTCCGTATCACCCATCCTGGGGAAGAGGGGAGGTGTTGCATCAGTACAAAGCAGTCATGCCTCCCACAGACTTTGCTCCAAGTACTTCTTCCCCTAATGTGAATAAGGTGTTCATAGAGACTACCAACAATGCTGTCACTTTGCTATTGTAACAGCAAATACTGTTTAAAATTACTATAGATTTTAAAATAACTTTAAAATTTTGGCATTACTGGGTTGAAGTAGAGGCACATGTGGGCTCTGGGTCACCTCACCCATTGTGTATCATGCTGTAGAGCAAGACAGAGCAAGGTTGCTGTGGAGGTCCTCCTTCCACTTTCCAGCAAGTGCCACACCAAATGATGTCATGGACTAGCAGCCTTTTGGAAAGGCAGGCAGACACTGCTACATATGCACCGGCTTCTTTTACTGAGGCCAGAGAGCCAACCTCTGACCTCTGGGTACTGGATCGTTGTGAGATCCTGTGATCCCTTGTCTGTCCCAGCTTGCTGTTTCAGCCATGTTGTGCAGATTAGCCCATGGGATGTCACCCTGCTCCTTCGTGGTCAGCAGGTATTATATTATATTTACAGGTAGATGTCAAATGTCTAACTGCCAAGCTGAAAGAAGCCATGATCCACCCCATATTGAGTGGATGGGGGTCCTTCATTTAATAACCATAGCCTGTTCATATATTTTCCTTTTTGGGAATTACCGTGGTTGAACAGCCAGTTGGTGACCCAGCTCCAAGAACTGTTGGAGGTAGCTGATTTCCTGATGTCAGTCAGGGTTCAAAACAGTCCTGATTCCATGATTGCCCTGCTGGACAATTTGGATCTTGAGCTGAACTGGAGAATATGAGAGTATGACCCTGCTCATTTTTCTCTACCATTTGATAAAGTTGATCCTCAGCTGTTCTGGATTATCCCAGGGCCTGAAAGTTTGGGGCCAGAATTTGAGACCTGGGGTGACAACCGTTTATGATGTCACAGGGACCGGCCACAATGATTTGACAGGGGACAGCCCGTGATGGTGATGGTGTCATTAAGCATGATACCTTAAGCATCAAATACTATGGCACAGAGTATGCCATTCAAATAAAAATACTAAGATTAACAAATGAGGAACCTGTATCTCTACACAGACATTTCAAGGCAGTCCTCTTATGCTGAGATTCCTCCCGCTTGCTCTGAGGACTGGAGAAGAGGGATCAGACCCTGAGACTTGGGTCAGCTGAATCAATTGAAAGGTAGAGGTAATCCTTTGCTGTTCTGCTTTGTCCTGTCTGATAGCACTGGGCAAGGGCTCTTGGCTTTGTCTTATGTCAGAAGTGGACAAAAAGCACACTTTTGTCTGCAATCTCTTTTTTGTATCCCCTCTCGTGAAATCTAGCAAAAAACTAAATAGCCCTCTTTGCAATGTTGACCTTGTAATTTGCTGCCAAAATTCAACAGCAAACCAGTAAATGCTCTGACAGAATACTTGATTAAGACAGTTGTCAGCTGCCTTAATTCAAATAGGAAGCCCTTTATTTGCAGCAGAAGGCCTGATTTTGCAAGCATTTCAAAAGCTAGCAGCCAATTCCTACTTCTGCTGCCACTGTTGCTGCTACTCTGTCACATAATTTAAACACTAAGCTGATGGGCTCCCAAGTTGATGTAAAATTAAAAATTATTCGAGGATGAATTAACATTTCTCTCTAATGAATTAATTTGTTCTATATAATCATGGAGTTAAATTAAAACAAGACAGTTTTTTAATGAGTGATACTCAGTTTAAAAAAGATTGCTATCTTCTTTACATACATGTAGCTAATTTTTCTATACTTCAACAAGTAATAAACAAAGCACAAGAAAAAATGTGACTCTTTAGTATTTGGCTATGCAGAAAGTGGCTTATGGGATGCTGCAAAATCGTCTTGGGTTTTTAACACCCATACACAGCTACGGTATATATTGGAGCCCCCCAGTCTGTGGTGAGCACCTTCCACGGTATGTCTCTTTCTGTTTTGTCCAGTCAGTTGAAGATGCTCTGCTTTGCATCTTAGTTTTTGTTCAGATGTGACTGGTAAGCATAGACAGTAGAAGCCACTTTATGGAATGCTTCTGGATGATTTGTCAGGCATCTCCTCTCGGTGGTGAGTCTGAGGGCCAAACAAAGTGCTAAAACTGCCAACCAGTGGGGGAAAAAACCATGCTGGAAGTGGCTGAAAAACAGGTATGATTGGATGTTAAACAGGAACCTATTTAAAAGTTGAATTGCTGTTCCTGACACTTCAAGGAGAGGCAATTCAACCTTTTCTGTGGCCAGAAAAAGGGCACTCAGGGGACTTCGGAGGATCCAAGTCCTCAGAGCAGTCTTGAGAGGCTGAATGTGACCAAAAGTCCACACTTTGCCCACATCTGGTTCCAGATCCCTTCCCTGGAAGCTAACGAGGGTCAGCCCTGCTTAATACTTGGATGGGAGACTGCCAACGAATACCATGTGCTGTCGGCCATATTTCAGAGAATGGAACTGGCAATATACCATGTATTCCTTGCCTAAGAAAACCCTATGAAATTCATGCGATTGCTATAAGTGGACATGTGTAGGGGTTGTTTATGTTTTAACTGTTAGTGTGTTTCCTCTCTTTGCTTGGTTTCTTAGTTTAGTGATTTAGGATGATGTTAAACTTCTTGATTCTGCATTTTGCACTATTTAGTTATATCCTTATGTATAAATAATCAAAACCTTCCTCTGCAGGAATTTTAATGTTACTTTATGGATTGTCCCCAATTATAGTACTGGGATGTTATTTTGAAAGGAAAACACACTGGCATGTTAGAGAATAAACGAGAAATTGTAAATAGGTAGAAAGGATGTGGCACAAATCTCAGCAAATACATACTTGTCGTTGCAATGTCTCCCAGGAGTATAGAAAATAGTGCATCCTTGCATATGTCCCAAAAGAGGCCAAAATAATCCAGAATATCTAAAATTTGAATTTGAACATAAAATTTGAACAGCTCCCAGGAGCTGTTTACCATGGAGTACTGTGAAGGGCGCAATGACTTTAAATAAAGATTCAGGCCATTTCCACACTAGAGTGTTATAGCACTATTATTCCGCTTACAACATCCTTACAACAGCTGTACTTTGAATCTGATAGAAATTGGATAGAAATTGAAGCAATAAGGGGAAATGTGGACGCAGTGCTGGAAATTCTTCACCGTTGCTGATGCAATATCCTTCATCAAAACTAGAATGGATGAATTAAAACCAGAAGAAACTGTAAATACCTACCGGAAAAACTTATGGAGTGAAGTTATGGGTAATTTTCATGCACTCCCAGAGATCATGTCAGAAATGAGGAGAATCATTCACACAGCAAGACAACTTCGTGGAGAAGGATTTGCTGACCTGCTGGATGAGGAACATATTGATGGCTATAAAGAAGTGTTACTAGGAACTTGTTAAAAAAGAAGAAGAAGAAGAAGAAGAACCACCAGCAGTATGGTCATTAGAGAAATTTGCTGAAGTATTTCAAATTGTATGCATGTTAAAGGACAAAATTATGGAATACAGTCCTTGGATGGAATACAGCATTAAAGCCACCTGTAAGATTATTGAAGGATTACAACCTCTGCAGCAACACTCTGGTAAGTTAGAAAGAAGGAAACAACAACTTCTGATTACAATGTTCTTCCAAAAGATTCCAACAAAATCATCAGAGGATCGTCAAGAATTGGCATCAACATCGTCTGCTCCTGTCCAACCATCAACACAGTCCCGGTCCTGTAATCCAGGTTTGCCTTCTGATGATCCTTTTGATGATGATCTGCCTTCTGATGTATCCTTTAGAAAGTCAGTAGTAGCCAAACACTACAGGATTGAGATGCTACTGTTATTGTTAGGCTGCTGTTGACTTTCTGCATATGAAAACATTTTGTTCCCATCTCTGTTTGGACCACATGTTGTTGATAATTTTTATGTTTTTATCAGTTGTGCACTGGCTTTGGGCTAAATTGTGGCTGCAAAGCCTTCTTTCTCTTAGATTCTAAATCTCTCTCCAGTTTCAGGGCCTCCTGTCCATGCTGCATACTTGACTTTATAGTTACGTCATTCATCTACCGGTAATTGAAAAAACCATAGCGTTTGCTTCTATTTGCATTTTTCTTTGTCCATAAGTCCAGCAACATAATTCTCATGGATACGGGGGAACAACTGTGTTCTTAATGTAGTCCCACTACAGTTTTATATAAAGACATAGAGGCATAATACTCATCTTTATATAAATGTTCAGTCTCTCTGTTATTAATCCCACCAATGGACTTTCTACCCCTCATGTGTAGAGTCACAATTTTCATTGACCTCTGTTGTCATATCTTCAAATTTCTTTTGCAACTGGTTTCTGAAAGTTCAACTCCCTTCTGTATCTATACGAAATTAACTCTTTGACCACAGTGTATATCATGTTACCTTTACTTACAATGAATCATCTTTTATTTGGAGCTCACCAGTTCATCCTAGGCTTAGCCTGAATTTTATGGGTATTGGATATTATCAGTGACAATATTTTTCAAAGTTTCATTATTGAGAAAACATTGCACACTTCAGATTGTTCCTTGAGCATCTGCCAAGGACCCTTGTACACTGCAAGAGATTGTAGGACATAGTTTAATGTTTGTAATTGGTTTACACAGTGGCTAAGCTGGTGTATTTTGCCATATTTTCCTATGGAACACTGATAGTGAAAAATTGCCAGCAGGTAATGTTTGTAATAAGAAAACCTTAAAAGCTTACATTACTCTTGCATACTCTGAAAGGAAAACAGTAATTTTAAATCTATAGATTTGATCTTGCCACTTAAAAGTATGTTACATTGCTCACTGTCTGCTGATTTCTGGGGATCAGTATCATTCTGCAACTGTTCAACTTTTTTCTCTGACCCCTTCTCAGTGATTTCCTTCAGTTTCTCAAGCTGTACTCATTGAAATAGAAAAGAAGAAGAAAAGAAATCCAGAGGTAAAACTGGAAGAAAAGGCACTTCAGTTTATAACACATTCAGAACATTTGTAATTTTTTTTTTGTATTTAGTGCATTTGTATGCCACCCTTCCCCCAGAGTGGGACCCATTTAGCACACTCTTCTATGTTACATGAAAACCAGAAACAATCTAGGGGAGGATCACCACTCTAAGCAAGCTTTACCTTGAAATCTTGTTCTACATTCTCCTCCTCCCATTCTCTTACATTTTGTCAGGCACAGAGTAGCAAGGCAAGCATGCCCAGGCAAAAGACAAGGGAATGGAGGGATGAGAAAGCACACATATGTGTTCTCCCTTCTGGGGTTCCCTCCTCCCATTCCTATGCATTTGGCCTAGTGGGAGAGTGCACACTGAGGCAAAAGGCAAGGAAACGTGAGTATGGGGAAGGCACATGCACACCTTACTTCTCCCCTCCGGAGCTCCTCCTCCTGTTCCAATGCATTTGGCCCCAGTTGGAGAATGCGCACTGAGGCAAAATGCAAAAGAATAGTTATATTTATTTATTTATTTATTTATTTATTTATTTATATCCCGCCTCTTGGATCAAGGTGGTGAACAACTTACAAATAGCACGTATTTCTATACATATTTCTATACATGCCCCCAACAAGCTGGGTACTCATTTTACCAACCTGCGGAAGGATGGAAGGCTGAGTCAACCTTGGAGCCCGGCAGGATCGAACTCACAACCTTGTGGCTTACAGTACTGGCATTTAACCACTGCGCCACCAGGGCTCCCACATGCACAAGGCACATGCATGCCTTCCATCTCCCTCCAGTACCCCTCATTCCCTTGCATTTTGCCCTGGCGCGGAGAATGTTTGCTGAAGCAAAAGGCAAGAAAATGGGGGGGAGGAATGGAAGGGGGGAGTGCAAGGGGGAGTTATTCATGGTTTTTCAACTTGCACAAGGATTCTGCACTCCGAACCCTGGCAAAGTGGAGGGGCCACTGTAATGTAGGAAAGTATGTTAATATAACATGATGGGTGCTACTAGCATAGCTCTGTTTTTTTCTTGTGTAAAATGATCCAAATAATTTATGTTCTTTGACTATTATGTTGTCATTTTTGTTCCAAAAAGGACCTGGAGAAGTGCTGCATTAAGATAACTTAATTAATATGTGCTCTCTGGAAATGTGAATCTTGTTGTGATTCACACTGTACTGTATGTGATTTAAGCCTCGCTCAGAAATGAATCACACAGGATATGAAAAGTCACCTTGTTTTATTTCCCATTTTCTGAAGGGTGAGTTATTTCAATAAATGTTAAGACAATCCGTTGTAGTTGACTGTTGATTTATTCTGCAAAAGCGTGTGAGATCGTCAGTTTTCCTTACTTTGAATTAAAAATAAGATGAAACATCACCTTTCTTTGACATACAGATTCACTGGTTGTCATGCCACAGCCAATTTAATACATTACTGGCTTTTGAAAAAATATTCACTAACTTTGTTAGGCAGAATTGGAGATGTCCTCATTTTTTCATCAAGATCAATTCTGTGAACAAGTGTGGTTGCATAGTCTAATAAGAGCTGGTAAAAGAAAAAAAATTGCAAGAAGACTGATACCAAGAAAGCATTTTCAGACATTGGGACAAATGGAATGTTACTTTAAAGATCCAAGGTCATCAGCCAAGGCCCTTTTCTGGGTTTCCCTGGCAAATGAGGCAAAGTTGAGAGCATTTTCAGTGTTGACACCAGCTAAGTGGACTAGTTAATCTTTGCCTATTTTCATCCGTTATGCAAGTGCTTTCCTCTCCCTGTTGGTTCTTTTTATTAGATTGCATGTCATTAGTGGAAATGTATTTTTTAAAATTTTGTGCAGTGCAATGCACATTGAGATGGATAGATAGACAGACAGACAGACAAGTAATAATAACAGTGAGAAAAATGAATAATAATGGCAGTGGTTTTCTCCTGAGGCACAAGAAAATGAAGATTGTTTTTTGGGACTTCTTTCGGGAGAATTTGTAGGAAAATATATATTTTCCGAGGAGAACTTTTTATGCAGAGAACCTGTTTTCTGTGAAAAAGGTAGTATTTTTTCCCCACATATAATAATGTATTTTCTGCAGATCCATGAGGAACATGTATTTTTGTGGAAATGAATTTTCTCAGAAGTCCTGATGCATGAAGAATCTCATAGGCCATTTCCGCACTACAGTGTTAAAGTGCTGCTATTCCACTATCAACCTCCTGTTGAATTCTGGGGTTTGTAGTTTAGGGAAGGGCACTTCAAATTCTCAGCCAAAGAGCTCTTTGGTCTCAGTAAACTACAAACCCCAGAATTCCACAGGGCATTGAAAGTGGAATAGCAGCAGTTTAACACTGTAGTGCGGAAATGGCCATAGCTACTTTCCTTTTTTCCCCCTTTAAGTATCTCAAATACTGACATGCTGTTGTCATCAAGGGGGTGGAATAAACAAATGGTGTAATGGTTTGAACTTTGGACTATGACTCTGAAGACAAATTTGAATCCTCACTTGGCCATGGAAACCCACTGGCTGATCTTGGGCAAGTCACACTCTCTCAGGTTCAGAGAAAGGCAAAGGCACCCTCCCTGAACAGATCTTGTCAAGAAAATCCCATGATTGGTTTGCCTTGGGGTCACCATAAGTCAGAAATAACTTGAGGATACAGAGCAACCATAACACTGCTGTGAGATTTTTGGTTACTGTGTGGTTTAAAAGTACAATAAATATGTAGCTAGATCAGTATTGATTACAATGTGGACAGCAATAAACTAGTAATTAAATCTTGATATTGTACTAGAACAGAGGTAGGAAGAATATGGCTCATAGACTGCATGCAGTTCCTGGGGCCAAGTCCCCATGCCTCTCCACCACCCAAATTTTTGATGATAAAAAATTACTGAAAAATCCTTCCCCTTTGCCCTCTTGATGCCTCTGAGACAGTTTCACCTGAGTAGGTGTTGGCTTGTGTTAGGCTGTTGTTTTCAATTGCTGTCAAGTGGGATTCAATTTGTAGTGACACTACGAATAAGAGATCTCCAGGTCATCAACTATCCTGCTTGAGTTCTGCAGGACTGCAGCTTCCTTGATTGAGTCTATCCACCTGTAACGGGGTCTCCGTCTTTTTCTACCTCCTGTTTTACTGAGCATTATCATCTTTTCTAATGAGTCATGTCATTTCATGACATGTCCAGAATATGACAACCTCAATTTAGTTATTTCATTTTAGTTGTGGGGGCGGGGGAAGGTTTCCCCCCAAAACTGGAAGTGATAGAGGAGAAAGGCCATTCCTGCATCTAAAATACTAGAGCTTTCTACTGCCGTGTGAGACCATAATGGGCTTTTTTAGACCAAAAAATAAAATAAAATAAAATGGGGAGGGCATGGAGAGAGATCATGAAGCACAGAGAGAGGTGTGGCTCCCCCAGGTCTGGCAGGGGGCTTTAAAGGATCTCAGTTCTGTTGCAATTGCCCACCCCTGTTCTAAACTCAGAACTTGAGTTATGTTGAGGGCATGATTTCTTTCTCATTCCTCAAAGGCTCTTTTTCTTAAAAAAATTAATAATATGATTTTAGAAGAAGATATTTTAATGCAACCTTTTTTCTTTTTTTTTGGAAAGGAGAGATTTCTTTTTATGTAATGATATAGGCTGCTTTTGTTCTCTAGGGAAAACTGGGCTAGAATGGCCTTAAGCAACAGGAAGTAAATAAATAAAGCTTTCAAGATGAAAAGTGTTGCATGGATATTAGTGCCCCAAATTGCCATGCAGATAGATAGCTCACAAAATGTCCCAGACAAGTAGAAAAATAAAATTTTGCTTCCAGGAAGACGCCTTTCATGTCTTGTGAACTTGATATGAAGATTTATCATACAGAATGAATTCAGCCGATGGCTGATCCGGTAAAGGATTTAAATATCTGACTTAATTCCAGCACTTCCGCTGCTTCAGACAAGTGGGACATAGCATTGCAGGGAGGCAGACGCTTGGCGTGGGGGCAACAATTGCTCTCCATAGCTTTCCCTGCACTCAGATTATATTACTTGCTATTAAGATCCTAGTCTGTGAGTTAAAATTAAAGTAGTTGCATCATTAAGTGCTGCTTACAGATGTTGTACATATCTTTTATTTGACTGATTTAGTTTTATACCTATTGTAAATGTACATTGTACTGAAAACACTGGCAGTTTCTCTTGCGTTCTGCCAGGTTTGTGTCTGTATATTTTTGCACGAGCACATGCAGGTATGTTTGCCTGTCTCTTTCTGTCTTCACCTTTCTCATTCATATACTAATGTCTAAATTATGATAATGAATATAGCTCTTAGCTATGAAATGTTTCTGTAGGCTAGTTTAAATTGCAGTTCAGTGACACATTAAGTGTGGCAGTTTAGGATCATGCTTCAGCAGTGTTTATAATGGTGTTTGGGATCATGCTTTAGCAATGTTATAAATGTCTTGCCTTCCCCTCTTTTGAAGCATTTGGATATATATGCACATTGGTAATGTTTTTGTGTGACAGGGAACTTAGGAACTTAGGAACAAAATTGCAGTTGAGGGTCTGGGGCCAAAGCAAATCAGGAAGAATTAGAGGAAGATTTTAGCTCCAGTGCAATAGCTTCCAGAGATGCAGAAACTTCCAGGGCAGCAAGCCAGAACTCTTGACCCATGCAAAACCTCCCAACATTTTTGCCCCATGCAATCCTTTCCTTAGCTTTAAATAGCCTTTTACTTCCGATCACTTATCACTGGAAAGAGATATGGGCACAGGACGCTCCATGAGTGGATGGGATCCTTCATGGAGCATGTTAGGCCTCAGGTCAGAGGTTCCCTGATATATGTACGTGTTATATATTTATATATGTATGTGTATGTGTGTGTGTGTATGTATGTATATATATATATATATATATGTATAATATTATTCCAAAACTGTTTGTTAGTGTTTCATTCAGCATTGGAGTGTTACTGGGCATTGAATTTTCTATTGATGGACTTTTATGAATTATTTTATGACTGATTTTCTTTTAAAGTAGATGTCTTAAGCTCATCTTTCTGTGGCATGATGAAAGTCCTCAGCCTGGTATTCTAGACAACAAGGAACTTTGACATGGTCTTTCTCTCATCCTGTAGCTCCTGTAGCACACGGCCCCCTTTTATGCATGTTTTAATTGCCTCATACTGGAGGATGGTGTCTGTGTGTCAGGCTCCAGAGGACTTAATTATGCCCCTGTTCCATTAAGTGGATATATGTCTATCTGGGTCAAATGAAATTGGCATTTAAAAAATGAACTTATTTTTAAATAAGCAAAAAATAAGCAAAGGAAGATTTTCTCAATGTGGAGAGATTGCTTTGAGTGGATTATATAACTTCTAATTTCCAGTTCGCAACCACAACAAGAATATCTGGGATGTGTTAAATATTCCTGGACTCCAAACATTTGTCTGTCGACCTTTCTTTGCACTGATTCTGTAGCTCATTGGCACTGATTTCAGCAGGAACTAATTGTGAGGAAATATTGGAAATGTTTGTTCTACTGGGACAATAATCTTACTGCATTCTAAGATTTCCTTTAAAGGTCAGATGAAATCCCTGCTACTCTGTGGAGCGCTTAGCCTCCATTGTGTTCTATTTCTCTACATTATTTATCACCAGCTGGGCTACCAGTGCTGCCATTTTGCACTGCCATGAAGAGCACTTGCTGAGAGAAACATTAGTCTTAGTGCTCTTCTGGCATTGGTACATAAACTTGAGCAAACATGCTTGCAGAATTTTGATAAATATTAATGAAAAAAGGTGTGGGAGGAAATTTTTTGGAAGAGAAGAAAAAAAAAATCAGATATAAATTTTTTATAGGTTAAGTATTTTCCTGGCACCTCCATTTAACGCTACTGCTATCCTATATGTATACTAAAGAAAAAATATGTGTGATTTTGAATTTAAGGCCCTGTTTATAAATCCATCCATGTAAAAATATTATCATGGCGGGGAAGTGGTATTACGTCAGCTGACTCTGCCTCCAGTCTCCACGCATTCACTCAGATCTATAAATACATTCTTGGCATTGCAATCTGTATTTTTTTTTCCAAAGGAAAGGAAATGGGAGTCAAATGACACTTTTTAGAATTTATTTTAGCACGAGCTTTTCTGGACTATAGTCCACTTCCTTGGATGCACTGATGAAATGCAATATTCCACCTTCAAGTATAAATGTACAATTACATAGTTATGCACTGGAATTAGAGTGAAATGTGAAATTCTTTCTGTGATTCAGGAGTCTGCAGTATGATTTAATGTTACACATGAAAACAGTATCAATGATATATTTATCAAATATGAATGATTCAAATAGGCTGTTATGGACAGTCCTTTATATTGTATAAATAAAGACCCATTACTAGTGTCCTGGCCTTTCAAAACTTATATCAGGAACTGTCTATAAGGAATTAGATGCTGGAAATGCTGGCTTGGAAAAAGGCCATTTCCGCACGACACTGTTATAGTGCTATTATTCCACTTTCAACCTCTTGTGGAATTCTGGGGTTTGTAGTGTAGGGTAGGGCATTTAGAATTTTCAGTCAGAGAGCTCTTTGGCCTCAGTAAACTATAAATCCCAGAATTCCACAGGATGTTGAAAGTGGAATAATAGCACTATAACAATGTCGTGCAGAAATGGCCAAGGAGTGCATGCCTGGAGCTTTTGCTAAATCTTTTCCATGTTGATTTCTGTTGAGCTGCCATGACAGGAGAGGCATATTTAGGGTGGGGCAAGTAGGACATGTGGCCTGAGTGCCAGTACTGGGGTGGGGGTGCAAAAAAGCAGTGCCAGAAGCGGCAGAGGAAGAGGAGGATGAGGATGAAGTAGCCCCAGAGGTAGAGGTGCAACTTCCACACTTGCGCTAGGCACTGTTTATGCTAGATACGCCTCTTGCATGCCAGAGCAGGTTATATGGACTTCTGGTCGCATGGCGCGCATGAGAGGTCACACGGAATAATTGTCCGTACTCTGTGTTACCACCCGAAATTAAAATAATTTGAATCGGCCGAAACCCACCCCCCGGTAAAGGGGGTCCGGAGGAGGTCCGAAGGGGATCCAGAATCCAACACCGAGCTCTTTCAGCACAGAAAGAGTGGAAGGCACCATGAGGATCGAAGGACCACGACGGGACCATCGGAGTTGCCGTGACTGTGGCAGTAGCGCCGCCGCCGCCTTTTAAAAAGAAGAAACAGAAAGATGGCACTAAGCTTGTCTGAACTAGACTATCAATTTAAGACTGCATCAGTTAGAGACCTGCAACAATAAACAGTTCAAAGGCTTCTGTCAGCCATCTGGGGATGAGTCAGTCCATCACCTCTTCTGTACGTCCCCTGTTCTTATCCAGTGTGATCCACGCCAGTGCTCACAATTTTGCTTCCAAGAGTCAAGGGTACCTACAGTACTTGCTCCAAAAGAAAGCATAACTGTAATTCAGAAAACTGTACCTTGGACCCAAAAGGAAGCTGTTGATTTACAATTCACTATGCAGAGCATTTCTGTGGCAAACCAGCTGGAATGACTATTTATTTGCTGTTACTGTTTATATAATCAATTTCTGTACTGCTTCCTATATATCTCGATATCTCTAAGTAATATACAATGGATAAAAATATTTTAAAAACAATTTAAAATATTAAAATGCAAGCATTAAAATACAAAAATTTAAATAAATAAAGCAGTTATCAGTTAAGACATTGAAAACTAGGAGTGCCTTTAGTGCACATAACAGTTGCTTATTACCTCAGGGTCTAACACTCTCTACAACTCATTTGCAGCCAACAAAACATTGGCCATGTTGCTTGGAGATGATAGGCGTTGTAATCCAATCCCACTGGAGAATTCATGATTAGGAAAGCTGGCCTAGCACATACAATTGTTTGTGTGTCTAGTATTTAGTTTAACTTAGTTTTTTAAAAGCTATTCCCCCTCCTTACATATGTCTTACAAGAAGGTCAGTGTATGGCACATTTATTTTTTCACAGCAAAATACTAATTACATTATAAAAGTTTGCATTCGGTATGAGCTACATAGTGGACACTCATTTGATAAATGTTGTCTATCTTTCCTCTTTCTGAAGACAATGAATTTTAATTTCACAGTATTGGTTCTAAATGTTGGATGTTATCAAATCCATTGCTGCCTTTTCTAATTCCTCTGCCCTTCTACATTGCTTAATATAGGCTAGACAGGGGGAAGCCCTGTTATGTGTCTGAGTCTCAGAGAGACTGTCTGAAGAGGAGGTAGAAGAAAAATGAGTCAAGATCATGTGCTTAGGCATGCCTCATGATGAAGTGATTCCATGATTAGGGTATTGAGAGAGCCTCAGCTGTCAGGGTCACTTTGGGAAATGGCAAGTATGAAAAAGGAATTTGCTTTCTTAGAAACTCCACCACTGAAAAAGAGAAGGAAAATTGTTGATTGGGAAATCACTAAGGCCCTTTCTGCAGGAGCTTCCCATCCTGGCATGGGGATGGGAGAGGCGCAGGACTGTGATGACACTTCTCCATGACATCATTACAGTCCAATCCTTCTCTTGTCATCAGGCGGCATGATCGTGGATTAAATCATTGACTGGTTTTCCCTGTCAATGACCCATGATCGCACAACCATCGTGCACTTACCTGGCCTGCGGAAGCCCCAGAAGGAGGTGCTTCCTGGCCCTGTGCAGCCTGGGAGAGTGCCTGGCTGCCCTGCAGAAGGAAGAATTGTGTCCACTGCACTTCCTTCACCATGGAGTCAGCCGGTCCACAGAATAGTGTTCGCTTCTCTGCTCTTATCCTGGCAGAGGCACTGCTGGGATTGGAGCTGGATGATGACAGATCCAGGTAGGGTGCAGAAAGGGCCCAAGTCAAGAACAGTCTGTGATTAGCAAATTGACTGAATAGCCTTAGCTTGGACTGAGCAAGAGTTAAAGAACCAGCAACATAAACCCTGTGCAGATGGTTGATCTGTTAAGAGGAATGTATATGCAGAAATGTAAGAAGAGTCTTCCCATACTACAGGCTATCTAAATCCAACTTTCTATTTCAATGCTGGCCAATGAGATCCTGAGGAGGTTCTTACAAGCAGGACGTGTGGGCAGCATCACTGTCTCACTTGTGATATCCAGAAACTAGTGTTAACAGGCATATTGTCTAGGGTACGATAGTAGTTATTGGTGGCCTTATCCTTCTTAAAAGAAGTGTGGAGGATAGTAGATTACACCAGCTGGCTCTGGCCTCCACTTATTGAAGGTGACATC